>JAJIYU010003458.1:0-26753 GCA_030144865.1 Tinospora cordifolia
AATAATAATAATAATAATAATAATAATAATAATAATAATAATAATAACTCAATCATATTGAATACATGTCCCGAGGCCCCAACCAAAATTACCAAATCAGTCTTAACATTAAATAAAAATCAATAGATACATAATGATTTTTCATCTTATATCTCCATCCATTTTTAAAGAAGAAATTAAAAAGTGTGTGTTAAACATGTACAAAATTGAGCTCACTCCAACCCAAAATAGACAAAACATCACTCCAGCTTCTAAGCCACTCTCCCAAACCAAAACCTCTCGATAACCTACCATAAGCTACCAAAAGAGAAGCTAAACGATAGATGGCACATACCTAGCTGCCAATGAGAACTCATCTTTGAATTGCTTTCCATTCCTTTCTTTTCATATGGACCAAAGAACAGCTAAGCAAACCACCATACAGTGCTCTTGCCAAGACAGATAAGGAAAGCAATGGAAGGAAAACTATTTGTCCACCACATCAACCACAAGAGGGATCATAACAGGGAAATAGTAAGCCCATTTATCTCATATCATGTTAGCAAGAGAACATCGCCGAAATATGTGCCTAACAGGCTCCATGCTTGCTTGCAAGGACAATACTGTTCCGGAGATAAACACATTAAAGAGAACCTTTTCAGCAATCTATCTCCTGTATTCATCTTTCCATGAGAAGCTACCCGTCCCACAAATTTAAACTCTGATAGCACATGAGCTATTCATAAGAATTCATGAATAGGGAAAAGGAGAAGACAGGATCATGTAGAAGGAAAAGACGGAACTATTAGGAGGAAAAAAAACCAAAAGGATCCCAAGGCAAAGATAGTCTATCAAAATCCCCAAGATAAATAACCCCTGTTAATAGGAAATGGAATACTCATCCATTCTTGGAGAAACATAACAATCCATATTCAAATCCCAATAAAACAATGAGACCTATTGCGAAGAGAGGAAATGAACAGTAATAGAGAAGCCCCCAATGATCCCAGCATCCCCTTAGTTTGCTTTAGTCCATGCCTATTGCAAATAGCCCTCTCCGATCAAACCATCACTAAGATTGAGTTGTGTGATATACAAATTTCAGATACAAAAATCTTATCAAGAACTTATCCTAATAGAAAAAGAAAACAAAAAACAATAATAATAAACTAACAAAACAAACAGGAAATCAATCATCCTAAAGGTTTTAACATGTTTAGATAGTCTTAAGTCATGCATAAAAATTTTATTAATTAGCTATACATTCTTTTGATTGGATTAAAATGATTGAAAAATGAAACATAAGATGTATATGATACATGGATTTTTCTTCACTATTTGTAAGATTTGTGGGAATGATAAAGAGTATTGTGAATAATAAAATTCTAGTAATTTCTTCTTGTCAGGGCATCGGAGGGAATTGGGAGAAAGGACCATGACCAAGGAGGCCACAGGTTCAACTCCCAACTCTCCCCTAGATATTCTCCAAACTCCTCAAAAGGGGTAGGCTCGTCTTATGTCTTGGATCGTAGGAAAGGATACACAATGTCACAAAAAAAAAAAAAAATTAGTAATTTCTTCTAATCCACCACAACAGTTAAAAGCCATGAATTCATTTCAAACATTCTATTAGTTTTCTCCTAAGTCAAATTGTCAACTTTAACATATTCAACAATTAAAATTAGGGATTCATACAATGACATGTGACTTGTCAACATTACAAGGAACCATCATTATAACTTGAATATCACAAAGATTAATATTTAAATCATTAAGAGAATGTACCTTTTCTTTAATACTGAAAGTGTCTCTTTGTCCGAATCCTCTTCTTTTTCCAATGCTAACAAATCTCCAGAATCCTCATCTCTCAAATGCATTTTTGCTTCAGAGAACCTTCTCTTTCGAGGCATTTGCAATCCTAGCTGCTTAATTTTGCGAGAAACTTGGGCTGCTGTGAAGGTTTTATCTGCATCTAATGCCTTTGCAATTAAGTAGCTACATTTCTCATGATCTTTAAACCTGCATAGCACAACCAATCTTTAGGCTATAACAGATATGATGAAAACATCTCAGTCAATTCAAAAATGGAAGGCTAATTAAGAATCAAATGCCTGAAATACTTAAAATCTAATAGGCCACCAAGTTAGCAGGTTATTTCAACTCACTGCTCAAATAATTCTTTAAGCATCTCCTCATGCTCTTTACTGAATGCATGTACTCTTTTCCTGGAACTACAGAAAATACTGGAACAAGTTAGATACCTCAGTAGAAAGACACAACTATCCTCTAAAACTCAAGAATAGAAACTAAAATCTATATGGCCCGTGCTCAATTATGTTCTACCTTTGGTGCTGAAGCTTCTTATAAGCTTAAATTTGCAAAAGGGCCAGTTATGGAAAATTCTTCTCAACTCTCAATACCTCATAACATAGTTTTTGCAGCAAAATAATTAATTCTATACATTATATAAATCAGCAAAGAAATTGTATATTATGGATATAATTGCTGAGCAAATAATAACCTTTTCAGTGAAGAAAGTTTCTCCATGTCCAGCCCCTCAGCCAAGATCTCATTATCTCCTTCACGTAAAAGACCAACAACACGAGGTGCATTTTTCTTTGTCACAACTTTGAGTCCTAGCTGCTTAAGCTTACTAGAAACTTGAAATGTAGAGATTCCTCCATTAGGATCAAGTGCATCAGCAATAAGACGACTGCAATGCTGTTCGCTTCTGTACCTGAAATTGCAAGTGCAAAATGTATGCACAGTTCAGGCAAAAGTAATTAGGAGAAAAGTGATAAATCAATAACAAATGATCCTATATGCTGCCAAAAATGTTGGCATGACTGCTTCTTGCAATGATTACACATATGGCCTCTTCAAATTAAATCTTGAACGAAAAATGAACATTTTCAAGAAAATCCTTCTCGGCATTAAAAACAAAAATAAAAGATAAAAATAGCTTTGAATGGCACATACTTCTCATATAGATTCCTAATTTTTTCCTCCAGCTCTTTATCAAGTGTCAGCCTTTTCTTTCGTTTGGGAATCTGTTTGGCTCCCAAAGAAGGCACCTCACTACAAAAGACAACTTATTTCAAATTACTATTTCCAGTTAGAATAAAAGGAAAGAACATAAATTGAATTGCTAACTAGTTCCTACTTCTGAGCATCATACTCGTTGCAGTTTTCTGCGTCATCGATCTCAATATCTGTTTTGGATGCCTTGCCGTTACTTATTTCATCAACAGTTTCACCATATCTTTGCGAAATATTTGGGTGCTTTATCCCATGTTGGTCCTCTTCCCTATGCACACACACATCAAGGAACAAGCGTGAAATCTCAACTCAACAAAGCCTTTTCAAACTACAGGAGGTTAGCAAATCATCTATGTAAAAGATTGTCAAATATATTTCCAATGTAACAAAATTAATGGACTTTTTAGCCATCTCATACTGATTGCACCAATAAATGAGTATAAAAGGCATATCCCCACTATGGATGACCAGCAAGGTAAGATTAAATATTTCACTAGTCATAAGTAAATAAACTGAGGTTTTCCTATCAAACAAAAAGGAACTTTAAGACCACATAAATGTAGATTGCGACAAAATCTTAAGAAATAGTTGCCTTACTCTTGAGAACTGGGGTCATGAGGATCTGCAAAATCAGCTTCATCATCCCCAAGTGAATCTGCTATATTTCTATTTCTTCTACCTTTATACTGCCCCCTTTCCACTTCAATCCCAGGTCCACTTCCTTTCTTGAAATTGTGAAGTTCATGCAACAATGACTCAGAGCTAATGTAGTGGCATTCTTTGCGTGTCTTCCAGAAGAGTATCTCCACAAAAAGAAGGGGTTGGCTTTTCATTTTTCTTAGCATTTTTCTTACTACACTGTTAAGGAAAGAAACAATATTTGCATATTCCTTGCTAGGAGATGATTTCTGTTCAACCAGGATATCATAGAATATTGTGAGGAGCGACAGCTGCCAGTTACCAGACATAGCATTAATTGCAAGAGTTGCAAAAATTGCTTCCAATCAACAGAGTCTCAAGTAAAATGAATAGGTCCTAGATTCTTACCTGATATAAAATTGGTGAAAGTTCTAGGTCTTCACAAATCCTACGTAGCATGCATAGTATATGGTGATTTGTACGAGTGGAGTTGCTTTTGTAATACTTTAACAACCAGCATAGTTTGTGAACAACATTATTGTTTGCAATGGATGATACCAAACTAGAAACCTTAAAATCAACCTCAACTGTAGCTGCTGGCTCATCATCTTCAGAAGAATCAGCTGTTGCATATGCCTCATCATCATGTTTATTGCCAATGTTCCTGTTCTTTGGTAAAGCTGACATGTCCCCGTTATTGTCTGCATTTATAGAAAACATCCCATGATCCTCGAACTGAACTGGACCAACAGTGCTCTCATTGTTTCCATCAGACTTTGAGTATCTTAACAATTCCTCTGTCTTCATGTCCAAAGGTGAACCTTTAGTAGAATTTCCAACCTCATTCTCTAAATTAACCGAAGCTTCTTGCACATTTTCATCCATAGTTCCCTTTATGTTTCCTGGCACATTTCTCTTTCTCCTGATTCTAGATTTTCTAGAAACCTTGACCATCAAACCATTAACAACAATTAGAAAGCAGATTATCATGGAAATAATTTACGATCCAAGAGAGAATACCAACAATAACTACAATAAACATGAAATCATTCAATTAAATAACCAAATAAGAGCATCTGTAACATGTAGAAAAAGATCACAAATCAATAAAAGATCACACATACAAAACAGCACAAGACCTTTGTGTTAATCCAATGACACCCATGATGGCATCTGGATAATTATAAACAACATTCCTTCTAAGTACTAATCTTTATATATGGGAGTTTCAGCTTAAGCTCATCATGAGCATATTTGCAAATGAATCTGGAAGAATGCTTTCAAGATTAAGCATGAACAAAAACTATTTATCTATTTAAGTGTTTAGATAATCTTTAGCCTTGTAGAACCCATTTGAGGATTGTCTTTATCTCTCTCCGAGTTCTTCAAAGCTTTCAAAAGAATCAACTTCTTTTGATAATCCTTTCAAAGAATCTCATAATTATCAACTTGAAAATATCATGTGTACATTTTTTCTCCTCAGCTGACTTAAAAAAGAAAACTAATTATAGAGACCAGTTTCAATGTAGTACATGGACCATATCCCATCTCTTATATCTTTTACAAATGTTGTTTTTGGTATTTTTTGTAACAGACTAAAGCAAGTATTGTATAAATGATGCAAAAGTGTGAAGTATAGTGCTGTACAGTATGCGCTCTAAGCCTATAGGTCAATAATCCACAATAAACGAGACAATAGCTCTCCAATCCCTATACATTGACCTACACCATAACCGAAACCAAGTTTACTATTCAAAATCCAGATGAAGCAAGAAGGTGGGATGCCTCCTACACACCCTAAATATCAAAGATTCATTGGAGAAAACTTTTTTGTTTCTCTCCAACCAAAAGAACCACAACACAAACAAACATATCACGACCCAATGATGTCGCCATTGAGCAAGAATTGCCCAAGTATATGGGAAAATAAGCTTTTGGCCAAGATCCTCTATATTGATGGTTGGGAAAAAGAAAAATCCATCAATCCTGAATTTGTTGTGTGAAGCAACAAGCTGGACATCGATCGAAGATCAAAATTTTATTTTCTACTTGGATCTCTAGTTCTGGACTAGTTACAGGTTACACCTCTAGAGAATGGTTATGTAATTGGTACAATAGTTTTGCAGATGTTGTAATTCCCCTATCTAAATACCTCATACAGTAGGGCTATCTGTAGTAATATATTATCTTTAGTTTCTTTTCTTAAAAAATAAAAATAAAAAATTGTAAATGATCCTAAGGCATAGTTTTTTTATCTAAGTGGATTGAAGAGTGAGTAAATTTGTCAATTCTTAGGAATTTGGAGTAAAATGATTGTCCTCCCCTTTGGCTACTCTATTTGTGTTGTACTCAACTTTTACATAGTTTAATTAATCCTATAATCCAAAAATTTTTAAACTAAATAAACAAGGTTATGGGATTCTCAACTAGAATGGCTTAGGTTCTTTTATTAGTGGGAAGGAAGGCTAATAAGGCTAAATTAACTAAGAATTTGGTGGAGCAAAAATCTTGAAGAAGATTGAAGACGTAATTTTAAAGAACCAAAATCTTTTAAGAAAAGCAAATTGGGAAGAATAAAAGAATTATGTTTTGCAATATTTGGTATTTCATAATTAGTTACTGAGAATTTGTTACATGAGGACTGTATTAAATAGGGAGAAAAAATGACTAGATATGTGAGGTCATGACTTATTACTTAAAATAGCTATGTCAACAAACTACCAGTGACCAAAATTCATAATATTATGGCATAAATTTTATAACACGACACCACTTATCATTGAAGGATTGAGCCTTCTATTTACAGTCGATAATTATCATGCTTTTCTTGAGAAGGAAACAAACTTTTGTTAGAAATAGTTTAAAAATATATCAGGCCCACTAATGACAAAAAGTTCAACAAAATACACTACACCATTGCCCTTGGGCAATAATATTATTATCTACATTGGGGCAAGAACATGTCTTTCTTTAATGAAAGCGGACTGAGTTTATTCAATCATAGCATGGAGAACTAATGATAAGTCTCATGGCAAGAGTCTTAGACTCTTAGCAATGGTCTTATACAAAGGTGTAACATTCTATTTTATTCAAATGACCATTGCTACAAAAAGTCTTAACAAATGAACACTAAATATTTCAGAAGTAGAGTTACCAAACACACTCTAAGTGGGTGAAAATTCTTCATTTTCAAAGGTGTATGTTCTCACAAATTAAACAAATTTGGGTTTCATTTGTTTGAAGGTTAAAAACAAAAGTTTGATGAAATTCATCAAAAGACATTTATCACATCATCTCCAATGAACTCCCAAGAATGTTCCTCCACCATTCCTATAATAAATATACGAGTAATTTATGGATTTGATGTTTAATGTCATGAGAGCTTTAGTTTTTTTCCCAAATTATCCATAGATTATAAATCGATTAGGTCTTTTATTAATTACTAGTCTACTACTCTAGTATGTTACTAGAATTAGATGTTTCATGATAAAGTTTATTCCTCTTAAAAGCCCAAAAACGGGACTCTGCAAGTATGTGTAATTTTTTCACACTTCTAAAGAAGACAATTCATTGTCAAAAATAAATTTTCAATGAATAACTCATACATTGCATTATTCTTTCTTTGAAAAAGTTGTTACCATCTCGTTTCTATTAAAAAAAAAAAAAAAAAAAAGGTTGTTACCATCATGGCTTGTTTGATTTCTGATGTCCAGAATTAAACTTTCTTAGGGAAGACTTCATATGACTAGCTAATTAGTAAAATCTACTAAGGTGGCTTCATATGACCAGTTAATCAGTAGAAAAATGCAAATTCTCAAAGCATAACTCTTTATCACTCATTCTAACCCTTGCAAATCCAAAATACTCCATAGCCTTCATTCTCTCATATTACCAAATTATGTATGGTCTACCATCCGAAGACTCCCAAATTTTGAGAAAGACTAGCTTCAATGTAGATTAGTGTGTGCATATTCCAACAGACCTAACTCTTTTTGACAAGAAACAAAGTGAAATGTATCAAGTAAAAGAGATAGACAAAAATGTACACTTAGAAGAAGATCCAATATCAATAATTCAAACTACAGAGAACACGATACAGTTCAAAAGTGTGCCTCTGTAAAATAAAAAAGTACCCTTAACATTCCTCTTGCTTGAAATTTTTCCATAAGTCGAATGAGCACATGAATCATTTCTATCAAATCTGCAAGATCACTGAGAAGAAACAAGAGAGAACCTATAGTTAGAACTAACGACTACAATATGATGTCACCCATGCAAAAATTTGCAAAAGAAAAAAGGAGACTACCAACATAGATAAAAAAATACTTTTCAAAAAATGGGAATTGATAGAAATGTATGCAACGTAAGAGTAAGTTCAATCATGTATTTACATATAGAAAAGGATGTATTTACAATCAACCATCCATGATTTTATTGTCCAAAAATACATCTAGATATCCAACAAGATTGAAACTTTGGCAATGAAGATTTGTGATGCTCCACTTAAAAATAATTAATAAAAGAAATTTTCGGATTATTCAAGAACAAGCTTTGGTATTTATCTAGAAAAACATACAAATAATGATTTCAGTAATCAACATTGAAAATTGACTATAATCACATTTATTTGCCAAGATCAAATCATTCATTCTTGAATTACTGAATCAAGATAGTGTACATATGGCATTGGATATTATACATAGATTCATTTTTTACAAGAAATTTTGACTAGATAAAAGAGTTGTACTTCGATTCCCCAACCTTCCACACAGATATTTTCGCCCATCATTTTATCAATTGTGATTAAATGCCTCACTCCCTCGTATAATATGGAGTAAAAATTGTTAATTTTTTATTGCAAAGTATTGTGCCCAATTGTTGACAAGAAAAATAAGCAACTATTGTTCAACAAGTAATAATATCGAGTTTCAAATAAAAATTTCTTTAGCCGTGCCATGTTAGGCTGGAAGTAGAAGACATAGTACACAGTTAAAACTAAATAAATCAACAGAGAAAAAAAAAATGCAGTTGGGAAATGACTCCTCTATGAACTTATTATGAATGATGAGTTGCATGAGACCAACTTCGTACCCATTAGAAGCTGATCCATAGCAGCTATAGATGAAATGTAAATAAATTCCACACTTGTTTCGTGTACAAATATGAGCTGTTGTTTATTGTTAGCAATAAATTCCCCACTTAAAAGTTTACTAGAAAAAAAAAATTCTTAAAATCTGTGTCACATATGAACCTTTTGGGTTGCTTGTGAGTGTCAAACACTCTAATCAAGTTCATGAGGAAATGAGTCAGCCCTTGATCTGTTTGATCGTAGAATATCTTGTACAAAAGTATGCGAGCCGTTTGAGCCTCTCTAGAATCCTCTGGCAACATTTTAAGCACAAAGTCTAGCATGCAAATCTACAAAAGATAAAAGGAAGCTAGGTCACAAAAAATGTACTTGAAGCTGTCAAAAATTCAATTTGAAAATTTTGATCACAAGGATATTTGTTTAAGAATTATAGAGAGCCATGAAAAAACAACAAAATATCAAATTGAAACTATGCAAGATATTGTCATTGGTAATGCATACCTAATAGTAAATAAAGTAAACTGACAAATCTTAACAATCAACCGTATTTGCTATGATAACCAAAGTAACATATGTAAACAAAATGCTGAAGTAAATTAGTTTTGTAAGAGAGTGTGTGTGTATAAAATATATTGGGATAGATAAATTGAGTGGAAAGGGGGACGTTACAAACAAATGCTTAGATTCGGTTCAATAATTTTAGTATTTTATGTTGTGATGCTTTTTTAACTACAATTGTATGTGCATTGAGATATTAAGTTTTCCTTCAGAAGGATTTTAGATTGGTTATTTAGTAAGCATTTAGATTTATTATCAAGAAGGATTTTAGTTTTGTTATTTAATTGTCCTACATTAATTCGTATTAGAGCTCCAACTATGTCATTCTCCACCCTTCCCCTTTTTGTCCTAACTTGCTTTAGATGGAGCGAGCCCATGCAATCATCAAACTAAATCCAACCACCAAACAATTAGCAGAAAGTATGGTTCGTATTTGTAGTAGAGTGATGTCAACCATGCTAATTCCAGATTCACTTTATTATTTATTTCTAGTAGAATGATAGAAACTTTTAGATTAATCCTAGAATCAGGGGTTTTTTGATGTTAAGCACAACAGCTAAAGACAAAGTCTGGCCCAATATGGTTGACGAGATGTAGAGTGCAGATAAGAGGAAGGGAAATGTGCTAATGGAGTTCATAGATGGTAAGTGCTACATAATAGTGACACATCGTGCTCACATAAATTCCTTCACTGAGACAATTGTCTTCTTAATCTCCAGGTATCAAAACTTCACGTAAGATATCAAAACTTCACACAAGGACATGGAAGGAAGTCGCTAAATTGTTTTTAGGATAGATAGCTGCTGAATTTCGACAAATAAGTCATGCACCTTTTGTTGGAGTATGTCATGCATATGAACAACATTGTATCCTCTTGTTTATATATATTGTCATTTTAGGCAACAAAAAATTTACAATACATGTGATGAAGTAATTTTGAGCCTCATACAAAAAATATTTCATGGAAAAAATAGTTATTGGAGCCTCATACATGAAATATTACATGATAAAGTAAGTCTTTAGAATAAGGTTTGGTTATATGTTGAGAAATCGTTAAATATTGAAAATTATCTGTGCATTTTATGCATGAAAGACTCTAAAAACACATAAGAATGTCAGACATAATACAAAGGATCTCTATCAATATTTTTGGGCATCCTCATCAAGCTAGTGTTACTTAAAGAGTATGAACCCATAGTATCATCTCTGTTACTTCCAGCATTTCTTCGAATTATCAAAGATTTGACACCAATACATAAGCATAAAGATTTTAGTCAGATCAAGGAACATTTTGAGTTATAAACCTAACTCATGTGTATAGAAGTTGGATTCTTAAGATAAATGCTATTAAGAAGGATTTGCACCATGACTGATGGCTTAAGACAAATAAGTTCACATGCTTGATACAAAGTCAAGAAGGGGAAAACAAGGGAAAAAAGGAACAAAATAAAGCAAATTGAAATAACAGAGAAAAATTATATTCAAGCAATCAGCTCCATGTATGGATATCATGAAGTTACAAGCATTCAAGAAAATTTATTATTAAGTACACAGGAGAGCTGAGGGTTGCAAAGACAGCAAAACTCAAAACTGTGACAATATTAACACTATGACATCATGCATTCAGTTAAATATGACAATTCACCATAGTTTTCAGAAGAGATCCAGATGCAGATAGAAACTTGTAGTCATTTGTTTCCTTCAAGCCATCAAATGCATTACGCCACTTGGACAACACTAATAAAAACATGGCCTCATTCATTGTAGTAGCAATTGGTCCACAGATGTTCCCTTGAAATAGAGTATTGTCAGCATATTTGTTAGTGAAATCATCATTTGCATTAGTTTCCATTTGTGGCTGCAGCAAAGGGATAAAAATAAATAAATAAGTAAATAAATTAAAATCAAACTCCAATTTTTTTTGGACAATAATACAAAAGTTAATTGCATTAAGTACATGATCTGAGCAAAAAAATACAACCAAGGCTAAGACGAAAATTAGATTTCAAAGCTCCAAAATAGAATTCCATTCTCTCAACCAATATCCCAGGGTAAAATACTCTGAGAGCTTATAAGCACTACCTAAAGGGAGGCTCAATAGAAAGAGCTTTGCCAGACATCCATTGTATCTTTTTCCTGATCTAAGATGCGAGAGTTACATTCTTTCTGAATAGACCACACAACAGCAAAAACCACAACCTGCCAACAATCCTTACACCATCTAGGAAGGCTAGATTAGTCAAGATAGATCCCTGAGGAATTTCCACTGGAAGCTCCCTCCTATTCAAGAGAGGCTCACCATATCCTCTACAGCCCTTTTGAGAAGTCATGCTCCCTAAAAACATGGTAACTAAATTTCTCACATTTTTACACAAGCAGCACCAGTTTGGCTAAAGAGCCCAATTCCTGAACCTCCTTTGACATCTTATTCAAAAGAAATTAACAATAACTAACATAGCTTTATAATAATAATAATAATAATAATAATAAATAAACAAAAAATAAAAAATAAACAAAATGGGACAAAGGAAGACAACATTTTAGTTGCATAAAAACCCACAAGAAACAGGAATTGGGAGAATACCAAGATCAACAATTTAGAAAAGCACCCGTGATAAAAGAACCGTGCACATCTATTGACATGTTGACATGAACCATGTTATGTTTTTAAGGCAAAACTTGTTTTCTCTTTGTTAGAACACTAGAAAATTGGTAGTAAGATCATGTACTGAATTTGTATTAACCACAATAGCAGGGGCACTTCCAATGGAGACCACATCCATAGGTTTCACTCAGCGAGCATTCAACTGAAGCCTAGTGACCTCGTACAAATTACTGAAGCCCTACTAGCAAGCTCAATTTGTAGCATCCATATTCGTCTATCGATATGTCATCTTTTTCTAATAACATATGTTATGGTGACAACGATGTGGTTAAGACAACAATCTAAGAAAGGCAAGTAACTGAATTATGGTTAAAAATTAAAAGAGGAATTTTGCTAAGAACCAGCATTGGCTGCAGACCATAAACAAAAATTCATAGGTTTACATGATGATATCTGTGTTTTCTTTCATAACCAAGATAGACTTAGCTAGAGTTTTAGCAAAAGAAGGACCAGATGAATTTGACATCCTTGCACAAGACATTACAAGAAAGAAAAAAAAAATCCAATTAAAAAGCATCAGTTTCTTTGTTTGTAATTTTTTGGCATGATCATGTGTTCCATAAACAATTGGGAATTCAAAACTGAAATGGTAAAGACGCAAAAACAGACAACAGGCACTTTTTCACCTTTGAATTTAAGAATCTGCGATGTTGAAAAGCTGTAACAAATTGAGCAACATTGAAGAAAACAAGAACATCACTGTTCTCTATTGTATGATGCTCCTTTACAATGTCTTCACGAATAGACTCCATTAAACCTGCCATATATAAGGTTCAATAGATAAAACACAAATCAGCATAATACAAAAACTGACAGATAAATAATTAAGAAAAGCTTGCAAAATCTCAATACTATATGCATACAATTGTAACTTCCTGATAACAATTGGTTTAAAAAATTGTGAAGCATTTCCAAGATGTTATCCTTAGAAGAGGATAATTTCCCATGGTCCCACATAATTCTTTTAATTGGGCCTCTATGAACTTTATGAGGCTTCAGCAAGCCATCCTGCGAAGCACTTGCAGGGTTTCCCTTGAACAATGATTTAGAGCCATCCTGTTGAAAAAAAGAACACATTAAAAAAAAAAAAAAAAAAGTAAATTACATTTACAATAATGTCAAAGATCAACAACAGTAGCAACCTCATACCATGGCTAGTCTAGTAAATGTTCCACTGAATTGTGAATGGCGATCTAAATTCCGTAGTCTAGTAAGTCTTCTTTTATCTTTCTCCTCTTCCATGATTGATCTGAGAGAGCTAATAGACTCTTTGACAGTTTCATCCACCTACAAATTAAAATATCATTTTGGATGGGGGCTTCACGAGCATGCTAAATACCTATGCATCCCTTTAAAAGGCCATAAGTGTTTAAGCTGCAAACAATCTTAGAACTCTTAGGAAAACAAATACAACAGATTTATCTCTCCGAGTAAGATAGCACTTTGCTTTAACTCTTAAATATAGAACATGAGCTTCCCTAATGGAAGCACACATTTCATAGGTGTTACATTGTCTATAATGTTACATGAACATCTAACAAGATTTCAAGACTATTCATGTAGCAATATATTATACATTTGTTCAAAACATTACAGTGTTTCAAAAATAGTAGATATTAAACAGAGTATAAGTCACAGGAATGCAAATTATTAAGTATATAATACTACTTGCTAGCAAAGATTGAGCCGTGGCACAACAATTAAGGTTGCTCCATTGTAACCAAGAGGCCTTGGGTTCAATTCCAAAAGCAGCCTCTACATTGTACGCATAGGTTGCATACATCATTTGTTCCCTAGACATGCAAGGTGCACCTCTCTTACAATACCTTGCAAGGTATAGCTCTCTTACAATACCATTTACCAGTATGACTATGCCACTATGGGTTATGCTTGGAAAATATAATGATATAATATGTTGAATTTATATGTAGATAATCCAAAATGATCGTGACCACTACAACCATCATCGAATTGATGGAAACATAAAGGAATAAGCCTCGTGTTTGAGATAAATGTGAATGCAAAAGAAGTGAATAATTTTATTGTACACGATGGTCAAGCATAACAAATACTAATCTTTGAGCCAAACAATCTCTAACGGTTAGGCCTTGATGGGAGACTCCAAAAACATCTTTCCCCAAGCAAATACATAATATTCCAAACTATCGGAAAAGATGATGTCTTTGTGAACTGCCTAAAAATCCATGCCATGATTTGGTGCTTTATTGTTAAAAGTTCACAACATTTTCCATGGAATTCTTATCAAAAGCTGGCTTCATCAACCTGAACTTTTTCTTCGCAATGCTTGTAATATCATCCTTTTCATGAGAACCAATTATCCATATTTAACAGCAAAACAAAGACACAACAGCAAGATTTAAAGACTAATAGAAGTATCGTGCACCATCGTGTACATGCTTGAGCAGTGAACACCTATAAACAACATTAGAAGCCCATAAGGTTTCAGAATCATTTCTTTTTACTGAAGATTCCACTTCATGTTTAGTTCAGCAAAACAGTTCATCGCTTAATTACAATAAAACAAAGAATAATGGCAATTAACACAAAAGTTAGTTCAAATGAAAATACATGGAAGATCAAAATTCCATTCAGTCAGCAGCTAAAGAGCATCCATCACAACAATTTGTTAAAAAGGTCAAATAAGATAAATAACCTTAAAGTTGTTCCTAGATGCTTCAGCAAGAAGCTCTGGATCTTGGCCCAAAAATATGTAGTAGAAAGTCTCTAACAAAAGCAAGTTATCTTGACAAAGGTAGCTGTTAGAACCACCAACATGTTGAGCAAGAACTAAGATCAGATCCATGACATTCTCTTGGAACAAAAGCTCCAGAAATCTATCTCTCAAGGTCAAAAATTGAGTGGCAGACCCAGAGGCCTTTATCTGCATCGATATGTCTTGTATAGCTAGAACATTCCGAAACAAAGTAACCACCAGCTGAACCAACTTCCAGTCTTCCTCTGTGAATACCTCACTGAAAGGCATTAAATTAGATATGAAACAAGGATCAAAGAAGTGTACTAGAATTGAAGCCACTGGAAAATCAATGCAAAATAACACTGGAAGTAGATTAGTCAAAAACAACAAAGAGCAATGCAATAAACATTGGAGGAAGGAAACAAACAAAAATGAGGGTATGAAATAATTCAATTAGAAAGTATAAGAATTCGTCATAGAATAATCCTGATCAGATTTACAAGTAGTAAATAGCCATTTGAAAAGTCAAGTTGTGGACTTTTGGTACAAATACATCCTAAGGTTTCTCAAAAGAATGTTCTCCATTCTGCAGTCATTGGCATTTTGGGGATCCTCATAGATATAATGAAGAATTCCACCCCTAGGTCTGATTATTTCGTTTTGTAATGCCAGCCTCATATGAAACCATGATGAATTGGGGAGAGTTGCAGATTCTACTTTAAGCTGCTTTGTGTTTGTTGCCGCAGGTTTCTTGTTACAGTAAGTTCTCCTTGGTTAAATAATATATGTCAGTTAGGAGTCAACCAAAGCCCAAGCAAAGCCAGTTGACAAAATACACGCACTAATCAATGACATACTAAACACAAATCCGATTCAAGGTATACCTAATGCCAATTCATGCTTTAGGCTTGAGCAAGTGGTCAAGAATTAAATATATTGGAGTACCTTTAATCCTAAAGTTTTAGTAGTTAGGTGGAGGCCCACCTGTATATCAAGCTATCAATAAAGGTAAAAATGCACCTGTGATGAGCCGATGACATCTATATAGCTAATATAGCATATCAAGCTTGTCCAAGATATTAACCTCAATGTTGTAAAGTAGACACCACATATCTTTTTCTGGAGGACCTGAAAAAAATTATTATCTATTTTATGAGCACACAGACACCACAGATATACGGAGTACAGGACCAACGAACAAATAAATAAATTTTCTAGTACTTCTAAGTAATATTATGGTTCGCATAGACCCGCTTATTACAGAGGCTTATCACCTAGGACTTTCTACCTCGACAACATTGATCAACCTATCCCAATAATAATTCCAACATGGCTCTAAAGCTAAACATAGGAGCACAGTCTAAACAATGGTGTTTTAAGACCATCCAAAGAATAACTACCTTTTTCACTCAACAAACTAATTACATTAAAAATATGACCAAAAGTTCCCTAGATGCCATCAAGAAAGCAGGCTAAACTAAAATTGAAAGTATGAGTTAAATAGGATTATTTAAGATTTGTCAAGGAATTGAATTGAGCAATGATTTGGAGGAAATATCAATGATCTCCTAAATAGTTTAAACCAAGAGTCACACTTATATTATTAAAATAGCTAAATAATAAGCAAGTTGATAAAAAAATCCACTATCAAAACTTTGCAAAGTAACCAAGAAAGAAATCACAAATAGTCGGCCACATAGCAATTAAGGATTGAAATAAGCAACTATAGCAAGTTCACCATGGCCTAGCACAAGAAAGTGGTCTAAATCTAAGCCATTATTTATGTTGTCAAATGAAAAATAATGAAGGACACGATGTGTGACATGGTTCAGCTCTATGGCCTACTTCACAAGAGAAGAGAGGATAATATTTTCCTATTCATTTTCTCAATGTGAGAGCACATATAAATAAACATGCAAAGCATGTGTTCTATAAAAGTACAGCATAAGCTATAAATGACAAATTCTTAAAATATTCTTCATTTACAATCTCACTAATTGATTTGCAATTCCACTAATTAATGCACAATCTCACTGATTGATACTCATAGCGGCAACACTCCTTCTCAAGCTGATGAAGAAAGGTTTACAATTCCCCACATGGACACTGGTTTAACATAAAGAATGGCTCAAGCCTATAGTGAGCACATTGGCAAGCTACTTATTGGTAGACAAGTAGGAAGTACAAATCAACCCACTATCACATTTCTCTTAAATGAAACATCAATTGATCTCTATATATTTGGTTCAATCATGTTGAACTAGGTAATGTGCAATACCAATGGAAAACTTATTGTTACAATGGAGTTGCATAGGGTTACCCAACTTATCTTCAAAAGTTTCCAAAATTATCTACAATCAAATAGCTTGCAAATCCTTGTGCCACCTAAAATTTTTGCTTCAACTCTAGTCATTGCCATCACATCCTTTTTTTTCTTTCACTTTGCCACATCACCAAGTTCCCACAGTAATCGTGCAATATCCCGTTGTTTATCATTTGTCATCTATTAGACCTGCATAGATGCATCCGTATATACCTCAAAAGCATTCCTATGTGTTGTTTAAGATAGTCCTGGAATCCCCTCAAAACATTGCAACATATGACCTGTTGCTTGCAATTAAATGTCTTTAAGAAATATAGATTAGTTTATTAGAGTGCACCACCAAATTTTCTAGAAACTATTTTGACCTTCCTAGATCCTTAATCTTAAATTATTTAACCAGAAGCATATACCAAAAGCATTGTAACTCCTCCTGAAGCTAACAGTTAAATGAATTGAGTATGATCCCATGGGCTTTATTTAGATCAAACTCTTTTATTTATTACTCGAGCAAATAGACCAAATCATGCTGTGAAGAAAGGAATTTTTCACATCAAAAAGTTGGAAGCACCAATTATAGTTGGCGAAAAACGAGAATAATAATCAACCAATAATTTTTTAAGCAACTAGTGTAGATGTCTCTAAGTAACCCACAACATATGTTTGAGTATACCCTTTTGCTGTTAACCTTGCTTGTAGCTTTCTAATGGTATGTCTTCTTTGTACTTAACATTGTAAACCCATTTGCATCCCACAAGTTTTATTTCAACAGGCAATTCAACTAACTCCCATGTTGCATTTTTTTTCCAAGGCTTCCATTTCTTCATTTAGATCTTGTCTCCAATTTTTATTAGATTAAGCCTTAAATGCTAATTTAGGGGTTCGAACATTTGTTCAAGTGGGCGAGAAAACTCTTATGGGTTAAGGAATGCTTTTCAAAGGATAAAATTAAAATAATGGATACACAAGCCATTTGGTGCACTTCCTGATGCCTTTTCGAATGCAATCGAGTAGATTTTGATCAATGTCTATTTTAGGCTAGGATTTTGTAGGGCTTTGCAAGAGAAGGTCAAAGATTATTATTTCATTTCCAAAAGCTGCCAAGATTCTTGAACTTGCATTGGTTCAAAGAATGCAACTTTCTTCCTTGAGGATACCTACCCGATCATTTGATTTTCATGAGCAAGCAGCTCGAGTTGCCACAATATATTGCCATTGGGTTATGAAGGTGCAGACACATATGACTCAAATGTGGAAGAAAATGGTTTTACGTATGGAGGAAATTGGCTCAAAAGTTGAGAAAAATGGTTCAAGTGTGGAAGAAGATTGCTCAATTGTGGAGGAAAATGTTGCAGATGAGATGTCAATGGAGGGGTAAGAATCTCTATCCTTATCTTCCATGATGAAGTTCTCCCTTAAAAGAGATTGCACAGAAATATAAGATTTAATTCGTTAAAAATAACATCTGGTAAGACAAAAAAAAATTAGTCTGTGGACAATGACATTTGTAACTCTCTTGAGTTGAGGAACACCCCACAAAGAGACACTAAAATACTCTTGGATCAAACTATCTCCTCTTTGGATTGTGAATATGGACAAGGGAGACACATCCAAAGACTTTAGAATAAGATTTCTTTAATGTTTTAAGATTAGGTAAGATTTTGATAACAATTCCATTTGACTATTAAAGGCAAAAACCCAAGGGTGGCAATTAAGATGGTTTTTCCCTAATAGAACTTAGGTACATTGTTGAAACAAGAAAACTCAATTTGTATTGCAAAAGTGGTTATTTTTTAATTAAGCAACACAATTCTGTTATACTTTTATAATGCCTTCCTTCTAAAAGTATGAGGTCAAGACTTTATTAAAATTGTCTTCAGCATTCTCAAAATAAAACTTTTTAATTTTGGTTATGAATTGGTCTTGCAGCATGCTACAAAAATGTGGGAGAACAATTCTAGCATCATATTTTTGTTTGAGGAGAAAGATCCAAGAGACTCTCGTATAATCATAAATGCAAGACACAAACCAACATGCCATAGAAATGCAAGGAACAATAGCTAAACCCCAAATATAAATATGAACTTAATCAGAAAGAATAGAACTTCTTTCATTGCTGACAGGAAAAAGTGACACATTTGTGTTTAGCTACTTCACATCCATCACAATGGCAACATTCAATATTCAATGTCTTAAACAAAGAAGGAAATATGACCTTAAGTGTCTGAAAAGAAGAATGTCTAAGTCAATGATGATGAAGCAAGAATCCGCTATTATTGGAAAGGTGTTGTTCAGATACAAGTGAGGAGTAGGACTAGTTCATGGAGAAATAAAGGTGAGACCATTTTATTCCTTAGCAAGTCCAATAGTCCTACCCAAATACCAGTCCTAAAAATACGCAATGAGTAGGTTACAAAATCACATTACAACTTAGATCTGGCAATTGCAAAAGTTGGAAAAAGGTGAAAGATGGGGTCAAAAAGATGGTGGAAGCAGCAATGACTTCGAGAAAAATCAGCAAAAACAACGGCAATGTCAGCAATGGCAATGAAAAGTAGTAAAAATCATGATTCTAGCAAAGGTAAACAACGTATTGGTGATTAAGGCCTGTAAAAAAAGTATATAGCAATAAAGGCCAAAAACATAATCTCAATTCTTCAAAATTAAGTCTTTGATACTACGCGGTGAAATGAAATAATATAGGGCAGAATAATGTCATGAGGTTCAGCTTCATGGCCAACTAAGCATGAGAAAAAAGGAGAGTGTGATCTTAATCATTTTCTCAATGTGAGAGCACATATAAATAGATATACAAAGCCTATATTCTTTACAATTTTAGCTCAAGCTATAAATAACAACTTCTTAAAATATTCTTCATCTGCAATCTCATTGATCGATTCACAATCCCACAAATTGGCAGTCTTTTCCACGACAATTTCCATAGAAATGAAAGCTTTATAATGCTAGGATCACATTAGGTTGAGGATTTTTTTAAACTGCCAAAAAGTCATATTATGAAAGTTTCTCTAGTATGCGTCCATGGCATAAAGCCCGAAAGGGATAAATGGAAGCATAAGCATCCCCATGCCTTCCCTTCGTTGTAACTGGAGAATTATGTCCTAACATAAACATTCTCATGATATTAATCCCTAAATATTGGTTTAAAAGTCAAAAACAAAAAAATTTTACTGAATCCAATTTAAGAACAAGGAATAAATGCCTAATCTATACTTTTTTTAAGCCAGACACTTTTGTTAGACCAATGACCCTCCGTGATGGATAGTTGGATACTTTGATAAATAACAAGCATCTCTTGTTTACTAAATTTTAAATGACTATTTTAGACATATCCAAATCACACCAAGGGAGAGGACATCAATCATGGACATAATGGATATTTTGATAAATAACAAGCATCTCTTGTGTACTAATTTTCAAATGAGCATTTTAGGTATATCAATATCACACCCAAAGAGTGGACATCAAATCAAAGATCCAGTATGAAGATTCATATTTTATCTTTTTGTAATGTGCTTAGATCTTACTTAGGCTGTAGAATTTCCTTTTGCATTCTCAGTGTGGTGCATTGACAAATTTTAAACCTTCAGAGTTTTGATTTTATTTGATAAATTTCTTCAAATATGATTTTAGATGTTGTTGAACTAATAATGAGGTTTTCCAAATGAGTTTTAAGTGTTAGAATCGTACTAAGTATTTGATTCCTAGAAAATGAGTTTGACCTTCAAAAATCTCAAGTTTAGGTGCTTTTTTTCCTCTAGAGTGCTAGCCGAGAGCTTGACGCACTAGCTCTCCTTTTTATTTTTTATTATAACCTCTAGAAAGTGAGGAGTGTGCTACTGTTGTGTTGTGCAGACTAGTGTCTACCCTTTAAATCTTCAAGGCTTGTTGTCATTTTTGCCAACTAGCTACTAATAGTAAGAACCCAAAATTGCTAGAGCCTCTATTTTCCCATTGAACGCACTAGTACAGAAACTTGAATAATGCACCAATACATTCCATTAGCACTTAGTGACCTTTATCAGTGCGAACTAACTTTTTTTGTTCCTTGAAAGTGACTTCTTAAACCTATTTCTTCTTTCATGCTTCTCCTTTCTTCCACATAATTAATATGTTTTATATTGTTTCCATGATAAAACACAAGCACTGAAACTCTAATATCAATTTTCTTGGGCATTAAACTTTCTCCTAAATATCTCCATGTGCTCAAAATCTTTCCAATCTTGAGTTTGAGGGTTACAAACTTTAATCATTGATTTTGACCTTCATCAAGTCCTTTTTCAAACAATTAAAGGAGGTATTCTCACTTCAACTACATAAATGCTTTACAATCTTGTGTTAAGCATTCAAGGGGAGTAAGCAAGATATTAATTGTACGTATCTAACAAATTCTTCATAGGAGAATCCATACCTTTATTCTTATGATATTGTAAGAAGAAGTCATTGGCAAGTTATAAGAGAGACTGAATGTAAAGGTTCCTCATGCCTAAGAAGTTGAGATTGTAATCAATTTGATCCTCACCTTAGAAGAAGGAGGAATTTACATCGTTGACATAGGCTTGAAGAGCCAACCGTGTAAAAATAATATGTACAATCTCCCTTTATTTTCTTGTTTTCTACATTTGTTTGATTTTAATAGGTTTTTAAATTCTGCATTGACTCCACTTTACACACACACACACACACACACACACCCCCCCCCCCCCCCCCCCCCCCCCCCTACCCCCCCCCCCCCCCCCCCCCCCCCCCCCCCCCCCCCGCCCTCCCTCTCTTTTTGATTCTAACATGTGCTAGCACCTTCCTCATTGTGAAGGACTTGATCATTTGGACAAGCCATTCACCTCCATCTAATTCATAGAAACTCATCTCTTCTTTTAATCTAGGCATTTATTAGTAATCTAACAAGTAAACATGTTAGATTACTAATCTAGGTTGTATTATTATGAGATAGAGATCACAAGTTTAAACCCATAAGTAATCCCTACAATATAAAGTAAGGTTATATATATATATATTGTCTCTTCCCCACACCCTACAAAGGCAAGAACCTCATGCACTAAGTACTCCTTTTATTATTTGCAATCTTACAAGTTCTTCATGGAATGTTGTTGCAGTCTTCTCACTCTACAACAATCAGCATGAGTTCTCCACCATTCTAGTTCATGCCTAGCATCATCAAACCTTCTAAGGTTCAACAAATTTCACCAAAATTAGCTTAATTATTTCAGCTTTTTGGGAGATTGATCAATACAGAGTTTAAATATAAAGAAAAAGAAAACCAAAAATCCCTAGAAAATTTGTAATTTCAACAAAATTTGCTAAAATTCAATAACTACGATGAAATATGAAAACTAAAATGTGATTTCTAATTAAATAAAGAAAAAGGTTAATAAAATGGTCAATATTTGTATGGGGATATACACTAAAGGAGAGCTTTGAAAGAGTTTGGATCTAAACCTTTCCAGTTGTTAAAATGCACATTCATTTGATAGTATTATACTTTTACATATGAAAATTATCTACTTATACTTGTTTTCATCATCTCTAATAGTAATTATGCATAGTTTAGCATCTATAAAAAAAAAATTAGACCTTCAAGTAAGTAATTTTTACAAAAATTCTCCAAATTGCTTTTCAACTTCAAATATACTCGAGTTCTAAAAGGTTGAAGCCCATGGTGAAGTCAAAGCTTCAAACCTTGCTTCCATGTTCTAGAAGTATAACAAATGTTTGGATTTCTAAACCAATATATTTACATAGATAAAGCTTTTTGTCTTGTTTTGTATTTGAACATGATTCATATTGCAGATGTCTATTCTTCATATTTTGTAACAAGTCCCACATATAAGGGTTCTAAGATACTTCAAGCATTTTGCAAAATTAAGAAACACTTGCAGAGAAAATCATCAATGTGTCCTCATCAAGAACTAGTGTTCCCTAGCACCCTCTTCAAACTCTCCTCTTCATGGAATATAAAACAAAAGTAATTCCAATGGATTTGTACCATATAATAATTAAGTTGTTCATGCACATCAAGTCCATGGGCTTCCACATCACTCGCAATTAGCTTGTAACATAGGTAAAGTTTTCATAAAATGTAAGAAATGTCTTCTAAACTCGTCTTTTATATGGGATGAACTTAACATCTTGCGCCTAATCTCAAAACTCATTTCAAAAGGGAATGTCTGTGAATATTATTTGTTATCTGCATACAGTATTGGGCTTCCACTTCCTAGATATTACTTTTCAGTAAAATGGCTACCAGAATGGTTACAAAGTTTTTATCATGTAAGAGAGTCAGGGTTCAAGTCTCTTTAATAGCATGTGCATGTTTGCTATTTGTCCTTCTATCAGCCTTCTACACTCTGTGCACAATGAACTACAATTGATTAAGGTCGTAATTTCCTTGAGAGGTTGTTTAACTGCATTTAACTTTATGAACAAGGGAACTAAGTGAAACGAAAAGCAGGTACAAGCTAAAATCTAAAATTTGGATATAATCCTAGCATACCTTTCCAAGTTTTCTAATGGAGCTTCTAAAAGAGAGACAATCACCGCTATGGCATCACTACGGGTGATCGACGCCTTTAATCCCCATAGATACTCTATTTGCTGCGGTATATCATTTGACGTGGGATCAATTGGCATTGTGAGAAAAACCAAAACCTTGACTGCATCCAAAAGAACAGAATCAGATTTACCTTCGGAGTTCATTTTTCCATTAGCTCAACATGTATAAATGCAAACGAATAAATACTATGAGCCCAAAAACAGTGCTTACCAGCACCTATCACCAAGTTCTTATCATCTTGGCAGTGTTCAATGATTGGTACTAAGGCTTTTGATGCTATGTTCCACTTGCAGACTTGCTTGAAGACAGATCGCGTTTGTGGGTCATCGCGCCTAAGAAATCTCTGTAAGTCCTTCAAATTATCTGTTAAGATTAAAGAAAAAAAAAACTAAGAAATGCAAGGCCAAAAGATACGAATAAAATTATAAGATATGAGCAGAAGCGACTAGGGTTTATACCCAAGCAGAACTCGCTCTTTGTATAACCGATTCTGTTTCCATTGTCGTCTTCTTCGATCACTCCAAGACCAGCGCAAATAGCTGATAATCCCGCAAGATCCATGTTTTTGAAACTCAAATCAATCAAATTAGGGTCTCTAGAAAATGATATTGTGTTCCTCCCAATTGAATTGAATGAAAAAACGAGAATCAGACGAACGAGGGAGAGACGAAATGTGAATCGGTTGATATGTCAAGCGAGTGGAATCTGTAGTCTTGGGATTAATGGCGCCAAATCAGTCGCAGAAGAACATTTTCCCGCGCTTGCGAGTGAACATGGACCGGTTCAACCGGACCCGGATCCAAAAATTTTCCAATTTGTTTTTTTTTTATTTTCTTGAGCGGCCAGAAGTATGAAAGACCATATTAATTGCTCTAATTACATTTTGATAATAAGTTAAAAATATTTTTATACAGATATGAACACTTAATTATCTGATAATAATAGGAATAGTTGTACTAGCATTTTGCAATCTCAAAATATTTTCCAAAAATTAGAATCTAAGTAATGATATAAAACGTGACACATGCAGATGTGAGTTTTAGATATTCAACTTTTAAGCACTACAAGAATCATTTTTTGACTTTAATTTTCCCAACTAAAATTGTGCCCAATCATTTTTTTATTTTATTTTATTTTTTATTTATTTAAATAAATATATTTAGTCTTTAACAAATTAATTTTAATTTTTAATAAGCTTTTTTTTGTTTTTTTACCAAATATTTTTAGTCAATTTTACGCATACTTTTAGACTAATTAATTAGTTTTATAATGTATATTGATTTACTTTTTGTGGGTTAAAGATTAAGTGAATTTTTTATTGTATTTTGCAAATATCAATTACTTTAAGTTTCCAATTAGTAAATTTAGAAATATATCTTTCTGGGAATTCATTACCTTGACCTATAAAATATAATTTATTTAATTGATATATTATTTTGTATGATAACTTTTTATTTAATCGTTGGATTAAGTATTTATTAATAAACGTAAACTAGAATCTATAAAATAGAAAGCCGGGAATAATATAATTAAATCAACTAAACCATGGGCGTGTTTGTAATTAATTAAAATGGTTGGTGAAACTTAATTCATCAATTAAAGTCTAAAATTTTTACTGTTTCTGAAAACAACTTACACGATGTAATTGCCAAAATTAATTATTTTTGACATAATCAGCTACGATGAACAAAAATTTTTAAAAAAATAAATAAATTTTCTTGAGATTTTCACTGTATTTTTTATTATTCTCACACCATTTATTTTTAGAACCACAAAACCTTTAGATTACAAATGATTTAATAATAAAAATAAATTAGAATAAATTGATATGTATGAAAAGAAATGTTATGGAATAAATATTCATTCATAACATTATAACAAAAGGTTATGAAATATGAGTAGTCATAGATAATTAACTAAGTATTGTTAAATATCCGCTTATTTTAATATTTATAGTTGTCCTTCTAGACTCTATTTAAAAATTAATATGGCTTGTTAAAACCTCACCCGTGCATGTTCGTAACTTTCATAATTTGTATATTCTACCTGAATGCTCACAACTCTCATGTTTTTCATTCTTTTGTTACAAATAGATCATTCATATTCCATAATTTATTATTATTTACTCTCATATTTATTTATTTTTTTTTATCATTAAATCATTTTTACCTATACATTTTGTACCTCTAGAAATAGTTGATGAGAGAATAGTCACTCACGCAATAAATTTTCAAGAAATCTTTTTTTCCGGTGTTGTTGTATTCTTTTGGAAGTTTTCAGTTTTAAAAGTATTTCATAACACATGATTAGTACAAGCTTGCATGATTATATATACATACTATTATTTATAAATATTATTTATCTCATACGATCATTTACATCATAAATCAAAAATTAAAATGTAACAAATAAATATTTTATTTGATACTATTATTAATTAATTAATTATATTTTATATTTTTATAATATAAAAATAGTATTATAAGTTTAGATTGATAGTAGATAAAGGTCGCTATGAATAAAGCTAAATATTGATAGAGATTATGGGTTATCCAATCATAGAAATCGATTATTCTAATAATACTCTATCTCACTTCCTTTTCTCATAAATTTTATTATCAATTCATACAAATAGTATATTTTAATTAAAATATTAATATGTGAACATATATGCAATTGAATTGATATAAATTGTGTGTGTGTTATTTAAGAGTTATATTCTAATATATTTTATATATCTTGTAATGACAATAATTAAATTTTATAAAGTTAGAACTTGTGGTATTTGATATTTTGGACAATAAATATTTATCATACATTTTGGATGTTAAAATCTATCATGATGCGATGGGTTTTAGAGACACCATCGAAAAGGAAATAATGAGTCATTACAAAATCATGTTTAATCTATGATCTTCCTTCATAATGAATTAAAAATTGAATATCTCATGATAAAAGATCTATTTGAGTTGTAAAAATATTTGAAAGAAAGTTATAACTATCAAAATATAATAATTAAGCCCATTATGACGAAATGGATCTATAATTACAAGATTTAAAAAGAAAAGTAAACATAAATCAACAATATTTAGAATTAGCTCTTAATTATTATTATATAGATAAAAGATCATTAATAATGACATGTCGTAAAAAATATTC
>JAJIYU010003459.1:0-26753 GCA_030144865.1 Tinospora cordifolia
CTAGATCTTATTGATTACCCATGCATCTTGTCTGCAAGCATAGTTTGGATTATGTTCCCTAGTTAATTGTATGATACTTGGTATGTTAGTGATTGTTTGTAAAACTAAAATAAGACGATAGTTTATTAAGAATCCACGTACCGGTACGATTGACGAGCCTAAAGCGGATCGAGGTGACATCTCCTATATGTCACTGCTTGAGATTGTCGAGCTACAAGGCGGATCGTAGGTATTCTCACCCGGAGCTGTATGCGACAGCTCGAAGTCTTTGGGAGACGGTATGAGTCGCGATAAATACTCTCTTTTAGGCTGTGATAGTGATGACATGACTGATTTTAGACGGTTATTGGAACCCTCTGAGATTTGATTGGATCACAGGGAATACCGAGCGACATCTCAACCGTCTTCCGGTCTTAGACTCCGACTAAAACAAATGAATGTTTGAACGCGTTCGTAATGCTTTGGATTGGGTCTGTATAATGTATGTGATGTGTAGGATCGATCCACTGGGCTTTTGAGCTCACTACCATTTTATCTTTTAGGTACATATAGGCTTAGAGTATCGTATTCTACATCAGATGACTCACCGTTTAATTGGACGCCTCATTAGGGAGGTTGTCCGAGATAGGAAACTTGAAGGTCATGTTTTATGTATTTCTACTAGATTGTTGTGATGTATTTATATTGGTTTAACTTTAATTGTTTTGTCTTTAAATGACTTTCCTTGTTTAACAATTTTGGTTTGAAGGAATCGTTTAAAGTATTTTTTTGCTGCATTATATATGACTTGTATTAATGAACCCGGTGAATGTTTCGAGAAGTTATTTTGACTCTTCTATTTTGTATGAGAAATTATCTAGACATTGACTTAAAAACAAAATTGGTATGAACTTGATTTGAAGAAAAAAACTTTGACAGAAGAAAAATTTAAGTAGCATCTCGATTTTCAACGGGCGACGATCCACACGTGAGAGGTAACGTGAACGGAGGTCTGGTTAAAAATTGGGGTGTTACAAATATGGTATCAGGGTCCAGTATTATGATACAATGGGCTAGATTTGAATTCACCAGATATGATTTTCACTAGAATGAAGATTTCACTGAACTTGATTTTCACTGAAAATGAATTTTACCATATTTGTTTTCATCGAAAAATGAATTTTCTTGAATATTATTGTGAAAAAGAGTAGCATAGGTAGAAGTCTAGAGGAAAACAAGTGATGCCAACATAATTGAGTATTGTTATTGATGCAACCCAAGAAGAGGTAATGATTACTGATAGTTGACCTTCTTTCAGGGTAAAGGTCCCTGAAGGGCCGATCTGGTTAGATTTTCTTCTGAGGAAGTACGTACCTAAGGGATTACCTTTATGTTGATTAGAGGTCCCCAGAAGGTTTTATTATCATTCAAAACGGACCCATGGTGACAGTACTCGAAATGGATGGTATCACGACAAATAATTGTATAAAATTGGATAGAGACTAATATTAGGTGGCTAGTAGTCTAGGAAAAGACTAAGGTGATGCCAACGCGCTTGAGTTACAGTCACAAGTGTGATTCAAGGCGATGGTGTCATATAAAAGTTTTATGGAGTCAAACTTGGCAATCCTACTAAAAGATATATTAGCCAATTGAAGTAATGAGACCCTAAGTCTAGGTAGAGACCGAGTGTTGTCTCGGGAGTACAGTGGATCATAAATAAATTAAAAGACTTTAGGACATAGGCTAGAGACTGTTAACATGTCTGAATGCACACTTGTTTGGTCAGGACCTGAGTTTGGGAGGAGCCTGTATCTCTGGTTTCTATGTAGGATGGGGTGCATAGGGATTTGGGGGTACGAAGGAATCCTGGACTCGGAGAATGACGGACCATGTTTGGTGAGTGATCGATTTCTTTGGCTGAACTTGTACGCACTATATTGTACTGGGATGGGGCGGTATAGTATGATGGGACTTGTGTCAGCCTTAGAGTAAGTCTACGGATGCACATGTTGCATTGTACCTGATCAACACAATGAGACGTGGCAACTGTGGATATCGAAACACTTGCGCCATTGTTTGGTATAATGTAATTCTGGGCAGATGTCTATGTGGAAGGGCGAGTGTGGGATGGGGCACACAGACTTGGAGGCACAGATGGAAGCTTTGGGATTGCATTATGCTAGCGTGCATTGGTTGTTTGTTTGTTGTATGATTGTTTGATATATATATATATAGTTTAATTATTTAAGTAATATAACCCAAACTCTTGTACCCAGAAACAGATGAAATACTACCAACTTAGAAGCATAAACCCCTAGACAACCGAGACAAATCGAGAACTTAGAGACTATGCACCTAGAGTCACCCTAGCACGAGAAACGCGAAAAGGTATGGGCGTATAGGAAGTAGTGGTCAATAGGATAAGTACGGTACTAGAAGAAAACATAAAACATGTATGTATACCTATGGAAAAAACCTGGTCCTTTAACTTAGCATGAATGGATCATGGAATGCTGAGTTAAATTCTTGACTTGTTGTTCATGTCAAGAGGTGAGAGATGAGCGTGTACTGGGTGGTGAGAGCACGTCGAGGGTGGCAATGACCTGAGAGACTTTAGTAATCCGGGAATTGATAACAGAGATTTCTCAGAAAGTGAGATTGGAGATTACTCCAGGACTTGTGGAACAAGTGGTGTAGACTCTACAGTCATTGGCATTATCACAGTTGTCGGTGCCTACTTAAACATAAGTACAGTCACCGGTACAACTAGAACCTCAGATGTGGCTACAACTTCAAACTCATCAGATAGATAGGCCTACAGGTATGGTGCCATGGAGTAGATCAATCATTATAATAAGGAACAGTGGGAATTGTTGAATGAATTCCAGAAATTGAAACCTAGGTACGTTTTAAGGCGTGACTAATCCCTTTTCAATAGAAAGGTGGCCCATCGAAATAAATCAGCATCTAAAGGCTATGGGAGTAACGAGACCTAGAAGGATGACGTTAGCAGCATATTATGGGTGGAAGACGAGTGAGAATGACTTAGAACAGGAACAAGCAGAAAAGTAAAGCATAAGAGGGCACCGTCAGAGCAGATTGGTGGAGACCCGAAGAAAAGCAACATCGATAACATAGCAACAATCTCGATAGAATAGGCCAAGACAAATGAGCGGTGAGGAAAATGATGCAGACCAAGGAACTTAGATTGTATTAATTGCCTATCGATAAATTAGAACAAGGAAATAAAAGGTGCGATCATACCAGCACTAATGCACCGGATCCCATCAGAACTCCGCAGTTAAGCATACTTGGGGGGAGAGTAGAAACAAGCCAGATCAGGGAAGTGATAGTAGAAATAATAGTTGAGGTTTCAAAGAGAGAATATTAGAGGTTATTCTCAGAATTGGGTGCAAGTGGTGAAAACCTTGTAGCTAGCAGTAACACCACAGGTGTGATTAAGTAAGTGCAACCAAAAAAATAGAGCACCAGCCATTGTACATTTTATCGTTCGCGGTGACATACGTAGTCTTGTTCGAGATCTTATCAAATGTGGAAAGTAGAAGGAAATTTTTTGTAAATTAACCATTTGATTTATTCAAAGAGAACCTTCAGGCTAGGAAAACTTCTCCCTTTGTCCGAGTTGAGCAGATGTTTGAACAGATACAAACCAAACTTCCTGGAATATCCCAGTTCAGCCTTTGTCAGATACTAGTGAGGAAGACATCTGCTATATATGGTTTGTGAATGAAGGAAAGTCTAGCTGATGTTGGTATTGTGACTCAATGTATTGTTCCAACAAGGGTTAATGATCAATACTTAACAAATGTTCTCCGGTAGATTAATACCAAACTTGGTGGCTTAAATTCTTTGTTGTCAGTCGAACAAATCTCCTTCTAATGCCTGGATCTCCAAGGCTCCAACCATCATTCTTGGAATGGATGTTTTACACGTATTCCTGGTCAGTATAGTCTACCCTCTATTACTGTAGTAGTTAAGTCTAGATAATGACCATTGATCTTTAGGTATAGGGCATTGGTAAGAACACAATTGCCTAAGGTTGAAATGATAGAATAGTATAATTAGATAAGTACCTGTTTGAGCCATTTGTGCCAGGGCCTTATTTTGAAAGCTACAGTTGTTCACCACACAAACTGCGAGATTACATGAGCAAGGAAAAATGAAAATGTTTGAACAGCTCAAGTTCATTTCAGGCAAGAGCATGCACCGGACTAGTGGTAAGTTCCAAATTCTTTTATGGAAATGTCATAAATGTAACATATGATACCTGAGTTAGGATATTACAGTTCTTATACTAAATCACGTCAACGGTTGTGAACTAATAGTTTTTTTAGCATTAATTCAGAAAGAGAGGCTATGTTCACAATCTTTCCTCTAGAAATAAGACGTACATTATTCCAAAATCACCAATGACAATTGAAGACGTGATACTTCAAGCTAAAAGGTGGTGGCCATTATGGAACTATTCAGTTGCCTGAAAGACTTGAAGAAATTTTAATTAATTATCAGGGAATGTTTTCAAAGGAGCGACAAACTTACATCCTTTATCATTGCAAGACGATGAATCTAACGTGGGCAGATAAATACCTTGGTTATATTCATGAATTTGAGGAATGGGATCTAGTAGAACATGGAAGGATCCTTTATGCAGGATCAGAATAGCGCAGCGGAAGCTTAGTGGATTATTGGAAAGATGGACCGCTTGATGATACTAATAACTTGACTCAAATTTTGAGGACGAAATTTTATTTAAGGGGGGTAGATTGTAATACCCTATAATTTCGTGATCGTGCCACGTCGTGAGTGAGCATAGAATAAATAAAATAAAATTTAAAAGTGACTGATCGAAATATCGGTTAATGGAATTACTAGTAGCTTACAATTGAAGATTTGTTTGAGATAGAGAAATTAAAAAGTGATCGATTAAAAGAAACAAAAATCTATTATTGATTGATTGAGAAAAATAATAATAATAATAATAATAATAATAGTAATAATAATAATAACAAGCACTAAAGGAATAAAATAATTAATTAAACACATGTATTATGGTTAGAAAAAAAGAAAAAGAAAAGAAAGTTAGGGCCTTGTTTTGGTTTGGTTCGTGACGATTAAATGAAGAAGAAGACGATGCAATGGAAGAAGAGGAAATTTCTAGAGAAATCGGTGCTCTACCAATTTAAGAAAAGGGGGAACGAACTTACTGGAATAATGAAGAAGGAAGAAGAAGATTGAAGAGAAGAACAAAAACAGATGAAGAAAGAAAGAAATAAGGTGCTCTGTTTTGGGACGATCAACAAGAACGAAGAAGATGAAAATTTAGGGTCGATTGGTGCTGGTTTGGAGGATCAAAACAGAGGAAAAGGAGGAAAGAACCAGTTGTTGCTGGGTTTGAAGATAAACGACGAACATGGTAATGATTAGGGCATGATTTGGGGATGTTGAAACTGATCAACCGAAAAAGAAAGGAAATCTGAAACTCTGTTTTTGGGTGTTCAATTGGTGCAACAGGGGAGTTGTTAGCAGTTTTTGGTCGTGATTTTCTGGTTTAGGCGGACTGGAAATGGTTGAAATGAAGAAGAAAAATCAGCAACGTGCTGGGTTATGGGTGGCAGCATCTGAATGAACGAAGCGTGAGGAGAAGAAGATCCAAGCTGCTGGATGTGAATCAAAATTTTTGATTGTGAGGTTTGTAGCCGGCGGTGGAGGAGAAGAACGGAGTGCAGCAACAATGGTGCAGACCATGAGTCTTACTGCTTGCTGTCTGTTTCGGCACAAAGAAGAGGAAATGAAGACGAAAGACACTTGCTGCAAATCTAGTTGTTGTTTGGTTGGACGAACAAAGAGGATAGGATGAAAAATCTGCTGCATTTTTTAGTTCAAAATGACGAAGAGGAGTTGCAAAAAAAAAAAATAAATAAATAAATAAATCTGTTTGGTGTTTGGTTATGGCAGATGGAAAGAAAGAAAAACGCAGATTTTGCTGTGTTTTGGGCGAATAGCACTGATTTGGGTTCCGGTTTTGATTGTGGAGATCAAATGAGAAGGAAAGTGGGTGGCGAGTAGGTGTTTTCTGATCGTGCGAAAAAAGAAGAAGTGAAGCCATAGCCGTAATTTGTAATCAGAAATGAAGAACGAGAGTGTGAAATTCGGTTTGGGCGAATTGAAGGAAGAAGATGAGCTGCACATTAGCGATTGAAGAAGAAGAAACCTTTGCTGTTGAACGCGATGAAAAAAAAAAAATTTTGCAGCTGCGAGATGGGTTCTTCGTTGGTCATGGTTCGTGCGACGAAGACGACGAGCAATGCCCGACCTTCGGACTCGGACTCAAATCTGAAAGGTATAAAATTTTTAAATTTTGATTCCAAATTCTATACGGTTGAAAAGAAATTATATTTCTTTAATTGTGATTAAATAAAAAAAAGAGAGAGAGATCTTCTTATTCAAATAGAAACTAATTAAATTGATTTCTAAACTTAGTAAGAATATTTATTTAATAATTCAAACTAAATGAATTTAATGTTAGATTATTTATTAATTATTGAATATGAGGATAAATTGATCAAATGAAATTTGAATCGATTAATCTTTCAAATTAGGATTGAATATATATATATATATATATATATATATATATATATATATAGTTTTTCAACACCTTAATAGTTTTATTTAATGTTAGGAGTTAAAAATTTAATAATTTATTTAGTTGAAAACATGAAAAATAAACTTTAGGAGTTTGAAATCTTTTATAAGAAAATAGTAAAATCTTAGGCTCTAAAACTAAACTTAGAACATCTAGAAATCTTATTTTGTTCTTAATTAAATTGATTATGATATTAATAAATTATTTAATTTTCGAAGATTAAGTTATTAGAAGTCAAATTCTATGAAAAGGCTTGTAAGTAAATTGTTAAAGTTGTAATTTCAAATTAAAGAAATTTAGAGAACTTAGAAGTTATTTCAATTAGAATGTATAAAATTACAGAATTTAGAAATAATCCAAAATTAGTTGAAACTAACATTTAGACTTCATAAGTAGTCTAGGAAATTTTAAGTTTAAAAATATTTTGATTAAGATAAGACGTTAATTATCAACTTAGTGAATTTTATTAATTGTTGAATCGCAGATTTTACAATTTAGAGTATCAAGTATTTTGACGAAAAGCAAGGGAGCCCTGAAGATCGGCAAATTCAGGTGGGCGTGACTTCCTTGCTCATATGTATTATATAGATTTAAGATTCAAAATATTTGATACGATAGTTCTAGGTTATTAGGATCTTGTTAGGAATTTGAGTGATATTATTTGGCTTATGTGAATGATGTGTGACGTATGATAAATTTCTTAATCCATGCGAAATTAGTTTATGGCATGAACTTGCATTTGGATTTACTCAAATATGGCATGCACGACTAGAAGCATATGCACTAGATCTTATTGATTACCTATGCATCTTGTCTGCAAGCATAGTTTGGATTATGTTCCCTAGTTAATTGTATGATACTTGGTATGTTAGTGATTATTTGTAAAACTAAAATAAGACGATGGTTTATTAAGAATCCACGTACCGGTACGATTGACGAGCCTGAAGCGGATCAAGGTGACATCTCCTATATGTCATTGCTTGAGATTGTCGAGCTATAAGGCGGATCGTAGGTATTCCCACCCGGAGCTGTATGCGACAGCTCGAAGTCTTTGGGAGACGATACGAGTCGTGATAAATACTCTCTCTTAGGTTGTGATAGTGATGATATGACTGATTTTAGACGGTTATTGGAACCCTTTGAGATTTGATTGGATCATAGGGAATACCGATAGACATCTCAACCCTCTTTCAGTCTTAGACTTCGACTAAAACAAATAAATGTTTGAATGCCTAATGTTTGAAAGTGTTCGTAATGTTTTGGATTGGGTCTGTATAATGCATGTGATGTATAGGATCGATGCACTAGGCTTTCGAGCTCACTCCCACTTTATCTTTCAGGTACATGTGAGCTTAGAGTATCGTAATTTATGTCAGATGACTCATCGTTTAATTGGACGCCTCATTGGGGAGGTTGTCCGGGATAAGAGACTTGAAGGTCATGTTTTATGTATTTCCACTAGATTGTTGTGATGTATTTACATTGGTTTAACTATACTTGTTTTATCTTTAAATGACTTTCCTTGTTTAACAATTTTGGTTTGAAGGAATCGTTTAAAATATTTTCTGCTGCATTATGTATGACTTATATTAATGAACTCGGTGAATGTTTCGAGAAGTTATTTTGACTCTTCTATTTTGTATGAGAAATTATCCAGACATTGACTTGAAAAAAAAATTGGTATGAACTAGATTTGAAGAAAGAAACTTTGACAGAAGAAAAATTTAAGTAGCATCTCGATTTTCAACAGGTGACGATCCACACGTGAGAGGTAACATGAACAGAGGTCTGGTTGGAAATTGGGATGTTACAATAATGATTCACAGTCTGAGTATCACACAGCCTGTTGCAGTTTGCCCTAGGCTTGGAATACCCACGATGACACTCTGGCTACACAGTAACAGGTCATATCTGTGATGTACCAGCAGACCGCCCATCACCTCGGTACGTGGAGTTCTTAATAAACCATTAATCTTCTTTAGTTTTACAATCATTTTTTCATTCCATACAAGAACATCATGACATGCATAAATACCTGAAATAATCAATACGACCTAAGTTGTGCAATCATATAAATCAACATTTAACATTTCTATTTCCAGAAAACATTTAACCAAAATCATGTTGTCATGTCAATTCAATCCAATCAATTCCTAGCATGCTGCTAAGTACAGGAAATGTAATCAAACATCATGGTTTATACTTGATGTCTGCAAAATACTAGTGAGCAAGGAAGTCCCGCCCACCTATATATGTCGGATGAACCCTTGCACCACTCAACAGAGATGCGCTGCTCCTTGACACTCACTACTCGTCAATTTAAAATCAACATTCATAAATTTAATTTTTCAAATAATTGAAACCCCAAAACTACGTCAATAACCATCATACATATCAGATTCCAAATAAAGGGTTCCCCAAAATTTTAGATTTTCCCTTTTTACCATATCAACACACAAAGTCATATTCATTTTTTTCAAATTAAGAATAGAGCATATTTAAAACTCATTACTACTTCAAAGGAAGAGTGGATCGAGTTTTATTGCCTTTCCAAGAAATTTCACCCTTTTTTTTAAACCTTTCCGCAAAATTCAGATTTTCCCTTTTCACCATATCAATATGAGAAACTAAATTCATTTTCTTCCAAATTAAGAATAAAACATATTTAAAATTGACAACTATTCAAAGGATGAGTGAATTGCGTTTTATTACCTACCAAAAGAATTACACCCTCCAAAACCTTCATATTCTCTTAAAAACTCATAATTCGTAAAAAATTGTAAATAAACAGTTAAAACTTTTAGAATTTAGTCTAGAATTTATCTGAGCTCACTTCATTCCAGATTATTCCATGCTTCAAAAACCCCAAGTTGCAGTAAATCCACCTATTACTTTACAAAACTTGAATCAAACAATTGAAGAGCGTTAGAATCTTACCTTAGGATGATAGATCCCCTTTGAAATAGCTCTGAATTGCTCTTAGTTGCTCTTGGATTTTTTGTCGAAAATTTGGATCGAAATGAGCAACATCACGTTGAAATGTTTTTTAAAAAAACCTTTGATTTCCCGTGTGAATAGTACCACGTGGTACTATTCACTATATATATATTTACTTAATCTCATTTTCATTCATTTTTTTTTCCAAACTTTAGGTTATACCTATATCCATTTAAAAAATCTTGTTTTTAGACATTTTAATATTCATATTATATATATATTTACATATATTTAAATTCATTTTCGATGTGTTAGTATTTAAAACTTTCGAGTATTACAATCTAGCACCCCTTAAAAAAAATTTCGTCCTCAAAATTTAAATAGAGTACTTGCATAATGTGTCCACTCAAGTGTTCCTCTTTGATTTGGCGTAAAATATTCGACTGGCAAGTCACTGCATACAGATATGCCTGTGTCTCATTTGTAGCTATACCCAGATTATACTGACTAATCAACTGATACATCTATCCCACTTCCTCATCCTTTACTCTGAATTTTTTGCTAAGAGCATCCGTCACAACATTCACCTTGTCTAGATGATAGTGGAGCTCAAACTCATAGTCTTCAAGGAACTCAATCCATATAACACTCTGAAATTTTATAAAGGCGTACACGTCGTTTAATAAATAAATAAATAAAATAAATAATAGTTTTTATGAAATAATAATAATAATAATAATAATAATAATAAATAATTATAATGAAATCTAAAAATATAGATTTTAGAAATTATAATGTTTTAGAAAAAAAATAAATAAACAAAATATTCGATGACAAAAATATTGGTAAATAAAAAAATTAAAAATTAAAATCGATTTGGAAAAAATAAAAATTTGAAAAAGAGATTGATGGAAATAATCGGTTAATGGAAATATTGAATAAAACTTATGCTCTGTTAATTGAAAAAAAACTGAAAGAAAATTGATGATCTGAATTTTGACCAAAAAAAGAAGAAACACAAAAAATCTCGAAATCACGAATAGAGAAGGAAGAAGAACAATCAGGAAATTTCGAGATTTCGGGGGCTTTGATTTTTGTTGTTGGCTGTGACGATCGGACAAAGAAGATGAAGTATAGAAGAGGGATTTTTGGCGATCTGATTCAAAGAAGATGGAGCTGATGCGTGTGGGTACTCTTGGCCGTAACAAAGAAGAATGAAAAGAAGGGCTGTCGCTGAGATTGGAAGAAAAGAAGACGTGATTCACGCATGAAACAAAGTTGCTACGGTGTGAATCAGATCTCTGTTGTAGCCGAAGGAACGAAAAAAATACAAGAAAATTTGTAGTGTTGCTGTTATACTCACGCACGAACAGACGAGAAAGAAGAAAAATCTTGAACGAAGAAAACGTCTTGCTGATGTTAGATTTTTTTTTAATTGGAGATGTGGTGTTGAATGATGTAGCATGAAGGGAAATGAAAAACGAAGGTGAAGAGAGAAATTGGGGGTTTGTAAGATGTTGGGGATAATGATCAAAATAGAGGAAAAAGAAATTAGGGCTTGCTGGTGGCATGAATTTGGGGCTTTGATGGGGGTTTTTGTGGTTGAATGAAGAGGATCAAAGTGGAAGAAGAACACAGAAAAGAAGAAGAATATGGACTGGTTATGCGTGAAGAAGAGGAAGGGAGAACAGGGGAAAAGTGTAGCTACATCTAGTGGCGTTTCGTCATACAGAGAGGAACGAACTAGCTGCATATCCTTACATGAATGAGCTAAAGTCACGGCTGCTGTTGCTATCTGTGATGCAGAGGATCGTGAAGCTGAAATGAAGGAGATGGGAAGCTACTGCTGCTGGTCCATGAAGAAGAAGGAACGACGGAGCTTGCTGTTGGGTTTGGGGCAAAGAATGTACAACTTGTGTTTGGCTGGCCGTGAGGATGACAACGAAGCTGTTATATGTGCAATGAAGAACGAAGCTGCTATGTGTGGAAAAAAAATTTAGCAGCTGAACGTTGCTACTATGTGTGCAATAAAGAACGAAAAACAATAACCGCTGGTGTGTTGAATATATTGGAAAAAGAACAAAGTTGTAACAGTAGATGTGCGGTGTGGGTTCGTCGTTGGACGTCGTTCGCATGATGAAGACGATGAGTGATGCTGAACTTCGGACTCAAAGTTGAAAGATTTTATAAATTTATAATATCGAATAGCTTGAAGGAAAGTAAGGAGCCCTGAAGATCGGCGAAATCAAGTGGGTATAATTTCTTTGCTCATACGTATTATATGAATTTAAAATTCAAAGCATTTGTTTGAATAGTTCTAAGTTATTAAAATTTTATTAAGAAATTGATTGAAACTATTTGGTATACTTGAATGATGTGCGATGAATGATTATTTAATTATCGTATGCATGAATAGGAAAACATACACTTAAACTTCATCATTTATTCATGTAAACTGACATTTTCAATAGCATGCATTATTTGGTTAATTTTCTATTATATTTTGTGATGCTTGGTGTGATTGAATTTGATTGTACAAACTAAAATAAGACAAAGGATTATTAAGAATCCACGTACCGGTGCAATCGACGAGCCTGAAGTGGATCAACGTGGCATCTCCTATATGTCACCGCTTGAGATTGGCTAGCTAGAAGGCGGATCGTAGGTATTTCCAACCTTGAGCTGCCTGCGATAGCTCGAAGTCTTTGGGAGATGGTACAAACCGCGGTAAGTATTCTCTCTTAGACTGTGATACTGAGATATGACTGATTTTAGATGGTTCTTGAGGCCTTCTACGATTACGATTAGATTACATCACGGGGAATACCGAGAGGCATCTCAACCCTCTTCCGATCTTAGACTTCGATTAAAACCAAATGAATGTTTGAAACACCTAATATTTGAAAGTGTTTGTAATGTTTTGGATTAGGTCTGTATAATGCATGTGATGTGTAGGAAAAATCCATTGGGCTTTCAAGCTCACTCCTATTTTATTTTTCAGGAACACGTGGACGTAGTACATAACAGTCTATGTCAGAAGACTAGCACTTCTGAGTGGACACCTCATGGGGGAGGTCGTTCGAGATAGGAGGCATTAGAGGTTGTGTTTTATTTATTTTTACTGAACTGATTTACATGTATTTATTTTGGTTTTAGATTTCAATCACCCATGTGATCAAACGTTATTGTATGTTTAACATTTATTGTTTTAATAGAAGTTTTTGAAGTGAATTTGCTGCGTGATTTATGATTTGCGATTTATGATTTATGAGTTCTTATTTAGTCATTGTTTTTATTTAACTATGAAAATCCGGTAAATATAGCGAAAGTTAATATGAACTTTTATCTTCTACAGAATCATGTTTTTGAAATATATTTCTTTGAGAATATTTATCATGAACTTGAATTAAAAAAAAGGTTTTGACAGAAAGAAAACTTTTAGGTAGCATTCCTATTTTCAACGGGCGCCGATCCACACGTGAGGTAACACGTGATAGGAGGTCCGGTTGAAAATTAGGGTGTTACAAATATGGTATCAGAGCCCAGCATTATGACACACTGGGCTAAACTTGAGTTCACCAGATCTGATTTTCACTGAATTGGAGATTTCACTGAACTTGATTTTCACTGAAAATGAATTTCATCGAATTTGATTTCATCGAAAAAATGAATTTTCCTGAACGTGATTTTGAAAAGTGGTAGTATGGATAGAAGTTAGAGGAGATTTAGTGATGCTATCTTACTCAAGTTGGGTGACACGAGTACTGGTAGTTGTTCCTAGTAGTTGACCTCTTCTTGGAATAAAGGTCCCGTAAGGTCTAATGTTCTGCAGCCGGAGAATGTCCCTGATGGTTGAGCGTTGTTCTGATGTAAGGTCTTAGAGGGTTGATCGCTACTTAGGAAAGGTCAAAGACTTGGGACTGATGGTATCAAGAGGAATAATTGTATAAAACTGGACAAAAATTAATATTAGGTGGCTAGAAGTCTAGGAAAAGATTAGGCTGATGCCAACATGCTTGAGTTCACAGTCGCAGGTATGACTCGAGGCAGTAGTGTCACATAGAAGTTTTATGAAGTCAAACTTGACAATCCTACTAAATGACATATTAGCCAAGTGAAGCAGTGAAACCATAGGTCTAGGTAGAGACTGAGTATTGTCTCAAACGCACAGTGGATCATAAATAAATTAAAAAGCTTTAGGGCATAGGCTACAGACAGATAACGTGTTTGAATGCACACTTGTTTGGTCAGGACCCGAGTCTGGGAGGATCCTATATTTCTGGTCTCTATGTAGGATGGAGTGCATAGGGATTTGGAGGTACGGAGGAATCCTGGATTTGGAGAATGACGGACCATGTTTGGTAAATAATCGATTTCTTTGGCTGAACTTGTATGTGCTACATTGTACTAGGATGGCGGTACAGTATGGTGGGTCTTGCGTTAGCCTTAGAACATGTCTGTGGGTGCGTTGTCGTGCTATTTTTAGTTAAGAGCTCGATTAAAAAATGTGGGACATCTGCAGTCATGGATATTGAGACACTTGCACCATTGTTTGGGTGTAATGTAATTCTGGATGGAAGTCTGTGTGGAAGGGCGAATATGGGATGGGGCACACGAACCTAGAAGCATAGATGAAAGCTTGGGGTTGCATTATACTAGCGTGTATTGTTTGCTTGTTTGTTGGGTGATGGTTTGTCATATATGTAGTTTGCTTATTTGAGTATCATAACCCAAACTCCTGTACCCAGAATAAGACAAAATGCTGCTGACTTAGAAGCATAAACCCTAGACCACCGAGACAAAGCAAAAACTTAGAAACAATGTACCTAGAGTCACAGTAGCACGATGAACGCGAAAGGGTATAGATGGGTAGGAAGCTATGACACCTAGGTAAGAGTATCACAGTTCAATATTAAATCACGCCAGAGAATTGTCAACTTATAGTTCTTCTCAGTGTTAACTTGGAAAGAAGGCTATGTTCACAATCTTTCTATTGAAAATAGGACGTACATTAAGGATCTACTGAGTTATGTGAAAGGCTTTAGGAAGCTTAAATTGAATTCTTAGGAAATGTTTTCAAAGGAGCAATAAACTAATGTCCTTTATCATTGTAAGACGATGAATTTGATGGATATAATCTGGCTAAAGATTGAAGTGCCCTCCTTATAAGTAGGATCAGAGTAGCGCAATGGGCTAGTTGAAAACACAGATCGATTGACAATAATAACTAACTTGACACAAATTTCGAGTATAAAATTTTATTTAAGGAGGGTAGATTGTAACACTCCGAAATTTTACGAAGGCGTACATGTCATTTAATAAATAAATAAATAAAATAAATAATAGTTTTTATGAAATAATAATAATAATAAATAATTATAATGAAATCTAAAAATATAGATTTTAGAAATTATAATGTTTTAGAAAAAAATAAATAAATAAACAAAATATTCATTGATAAACATATTGGTAAATTAAAAAAAAATTAAAAATTAAAATCGATTTGGAAAAAATAAAAATTTGAAAAAGGGATTGATCGAAATAATTGGTTAATGGAATTATTGAAAAAATGATAATAATAATAAAACTTATGCTCTGTTAATTGAAAAAAAAACTGAAAAAAATTGATGATCTGAATTTTGACCAAAAAAAGAAGAAAAACGAAAAATCTCAAGATCACGAATAGAGAAGGAAGAAGAACAATCTAGAAATTTTGTGATTTTGGAGACTTTGATTTTTGTTGTTGGCTGTGACGATCGGACAAAGAAGATGAAGTATAGAAGAGGGATTTTTGGCGATCTGATTCGAAGAAGATGGAGCTGATTCGTGTGGGTACTCTTGGCAGTGACAAAGAAGAATGAAAAGAAGGGCTGTCGTTGCGATAGGAAGAAAAGAAGACGTGATTCATGCGTGAAACGAAGCTGCAACGGTGTGAATCAGATCCGTGTGTTGTAGCCAGACGAACGAAAAAAATACGAGAAAATTTGTGGTGTTGCTGTTACACTCACGCACGAACGGACGAGAAAGAAGAAAAATCTTGAATGAAGAAAACGTCTTGTTGTTGCTGGATTTTTTTTATTGGAGTTGTGTTGAATGATGTAGCATGAAGGGAAAGGAAGAACGAAGGTGAAGAAAGAAATTGGGGGTCTGTAAGATGTTGGGGATAATGATTAAAATAGAGGAGAAAAAAATTAGGGCTTGTTGGTGGCATGAATTTGGGGCTTTGATGGGGGTCTTTGTGGTTGAATGAAGAGGATCAAGCAAGAAGAAGAACCCAGAAAAGAAGAAGAATATGGACTGGTTGTGCGTGAAGAAGAGGAAGGGAAAACAGGGGAAAAGTGTAGCTACATCTGCTGGCGTTTCGTCGTACAGAGCGGAACGAACTAGCAGCATATCCGTGCGTGAATGAGCCAAAATCATGGCTGTTGTTGCTGTCTGTGATGCAGAGGATCGTGAAGCTGAAACGAAGGAGATGGGAAGCTACTACTGCTGGTCCGTGAAGAGGAAGGAACGACGGAGCTTGCTGTTGGGTTTGGGGCAAAGAATGTACAGCTTGTGTTTGGCTGGCCGTGAGGATGACAAACAAAGCTGCTATATGTGCAATGAAGAACAAAGCTGCTATGTGTGGAAAAAGAATTTAGTAGTTGAATGTTGCTGCTATGTGTGCAATAAAGAACAAAAAACAGCAACTACTGGCGTGCTGTTACTATTGGACAAAGAACAAAGTTGTAATAGTAGATGTGCGGTGTGGGTTCGTCGTTGGACGTCGTTGAGTGATGCGGAGCTTTGGATTCAAAGTTGAAAGATTTTATAAATTTATAATATCGAATAGCTTGAAGGAAAGCAAGGAGCCATGAAGGTCGGCGAAATCAGGTGGATGTGATTTTCTTGCTCATACATATTATATAGATTTAAAATTCAAAGCATTTGTTTTAGTAGTTCTAGGTTATTAAAATTTTATTATGAAATTGATTGAAATTGTTTGGTATGCTTGAATGATTATTTAATTATTGCATGCATGAATAGAAAAACATGCATTTAAACTTCATCATTTATTTATGTAAACTATCATTTTCCATAGCATACATTATTTGGTTAATTTTCTATTGTATTATGTGATGCTTGGTGTGATTGAATTTGATTGTATAAACTAAAATAAGACGAAGGATTATTAAGAATCCACGTACTGGTGCGATCGACGAGCCTGAAGAGGATCAAGGTGGCATCTCCTATATGTCACTGCTTGAGATTGGCTAGCTACAAGGTGGATCGTAAGTATTTCGAACCTTGAGTTGCCAGCGACAGCTTGATGTCTTTGGGAGATGGTACAAGCTGCGATAAGTAATCTCTCTTAGACTGTGATACTGAGATATGACTGATTTTAGATGGTACTTGAGGCCTTCTATGATTACGATTAAATTAGATAATGGAAAATACCGAGATGCATCTCAACCCTCTTCTGGTCTTAGACTTCGACCAAAACCAAATGAATGTTTGAAACGTCTAATGTTTGAAAGTGTTTGTAATGTTTTGGATTGGGTTTGTATGATGCATGTGATGTGTAAGAATGATCCACTGAGCTTTCAAGCTCACTCCCATTTTATTTTTCAGGAACACCTCGACGTAGTACACAATAGTCTACGTTGGAAGACTCGCACTTCTAAGTGGACACCTCACGGGGGAGGTCATTCAGGATAGGAAGCTTTAGAGGTTGTGTTTTATTTATTTTCACTGAATCGATTTACACGTATTCATTTTGGTTTTAGATTTCAATCACCCATGTTATCAAATGATATTGTATGTTTAACATTTATTGTTTTAATAGAAGTTTTTGAAGTGAATCTACTGCGTGATTTATGATTTGCTATTTATGAGTTCTTATTTAGTCGTCGTTTTTATTTAACTGTGAAAATCCGGTAAATATAGCGAAAGTTAATATGAACTTTTATCTTCTACAGAATCATGTTTTCAAATATTTTTCTTTGAGTATTTATCATGAACTTGAATAAAAAAGGTTTTGACAGAAAGAAAACTTTTAGGTAGCATTCCGATTTTCAACAGGCGACGATCCACACGTGAGGTAACACGTGACAGGAGGTCCGGTTGAAAATCGGAGTGTTACAATCCATCTCCTCTATCTGAGATTCAATTCCTTCTAAGTATAGATATACTTGAGGCTCTTATGGTCTGAATACAAGTCAGAGATCTCGCTACAAAGATAATGCCTCCAGATCTTTAGTGCAAACATGATCACTGCAAGCTCCAGATCATGAGTGGGGTAATTAAGCTCATGTGGCTTCAACTGTTATGAAGCATAAGCTACTACCTATCCCTTCTGCATCAGTACTGCACTCAAGTTGCTCAATGATGCATAAGTATATAGGGTGTACCTCACACCATGAGTAGGTGTGATCAATACTAGTGCTGTAATCAACTGTCTCTTCAACTCTTGAAAAGACTGCTCACATTGATCATTCCAAATAAATTTGTCATCTTTTCTAGTTAACTTTGTGATTAGACCCACCAATTCCAAGAAATCTTTAACGAATCTGCGATAATATCTTGCTAACCCAAGCAAACTTTTGATCTCTGTGACTGTAGTGGGCTGCTTCCAGTTGGATATTGCTGCAACTTTCTCTGGGTCTACTGATATCCCCTACACTAAAATAATGTGGCCAAGGAACTTAACTTGCTACATCCAAAACTCACACTTGCTAAATTTGGCATACAATTCATTCTTCTTCAATACCTCCAAAATAATATGCAAGTGTTTTATGTGCTCAGCTTCAGAACGGGAATACATCAGAATGTCATTAACGAACACTATAACAAACTGATCAAGGAACTGGCTAAAGACTTTATTCATCAAATCCATGAATGCGGTTGGAGCGTTAGTCAAACCAAAAGGCATAACTATAAACTCAAAGTGACCATACCGCATTCTGAAGATTGTCTTCTATATATCAGACTCCTGGATCTTCAACTAATGATACCCTGAGCTCAGATCTATCTTAGAAAAATACTGTGCTACACTCAACTGATGAAAGATGTCATCAATTCTTGGCAATGGGTACTTATTCTTGATGGTTACATGATTCAACATCTGGTAGTCTATATACAGTTTCATGGATCCGTCCTTCACAAACAGTATCGGAGTTTTCCATGACAACGCACTCTGTCTAATGAATACCTTTGCCAGAAGCTCATCCAGCTGTGTCTTTAGCTCAATCAACTCCACAGGTGCCATTCTGTACAGTGGAATAGCAATGGGATTAGTACTAGGATGCAATTCAATCTTAAACTCTACTTGTCTATGCGGTGAAAGTCCAAGTAAATCCTCTGGGAACACATTTGTATATTCCTTCACCATAGGAATCCTCTCAATATCCTTGGTTACCTCTGCATCTTCATCTAGCAACTACCTGAAGTCCCCCTTCTGCTTGATAAAATACAATAATGTTAGCACTGGACTCATAGGCAATTTTTTCATAGACCCATCTATCTTAAGTATTTCCCTAGAGGGCCACTGCATAGTGACTCTTCTCCTCTGGCAATCTATATGTGCCTAATTTTGGGTCAACCAATCCATTCCCAATATCACATCATAGCCACTAAAATGGAGTAAACAGAGATCAGCTAAAATCAGCCGGTCTCTGAATCTGAGTTCAACTGTATTGTACATCTTTGAACTCATTATGTCGCCAATTGACGTAACAATATCTAATGGTATAGCCAATGGGCTTGTCACCAATTTCAATCTATTGACTAACTCTTCAAAAATAAAAGACTTTGTAGCACCAGAATCAAATAATACCTGCACAACAACACCAAACAACAGAAATGTACCTTCCACTGTAGGAGTGAGATCCGTCTGTGTCTCTGTCGCCTACAGCCTGGCCTGGTTTCTCTGCTATGTCTGGGACCGTGTCTGCTACTTTTATTGTGGGCGGCTACTCCGTCCCTACACTGGTTGTTGCGGAGCTGGGGTTAGTGCTCTGGTAGGACAATGCTTGGCTAAATGTCCTTTCTAATTACATACAAAGCACAGTCCTAGCCTCTTTGCTTGCTTTCTCTACTCAGTGTTGATCTGCCCAGGTGTAGTTTGCTGCTGTTGTTGTCTGGTAGCTTGAGTCTAACTACAAGTAGTAGGTGTTCTAGATGTTTGCTGTCTACCCTGTCTCTGCTGTGGGGCTCTTGTAGTTTGATCTGGGTGTGGTATCTTCTGCCTGCTCCTCAGAGATTGCTCAAACTTCATATCTCTCTCAACAAACTGTGCCCACACCATTGCTTTTCTCAAGGTAGTCAGTCTCAATTGTGTGATCAACTTCCTGATATCCAGTCTCAGGCCCTCTGTGAACCTATCAGCTTTGGACTACTCATCCATAATCTCCTCTGGGTAAAACCTAAACAACTTGGCAAATTTGCTCATACTCCGAGATTGTCATAGTCCTCTGCGTTAGTCTAACAAACTCTAATCGTAGCTAAGTCTTCCATGCTGATGAGAAGAAAGTCTCATAGAACAATTTCTTGAATTCTTCACAAGACATTGCTAACTCGTCGATGGTGGGATTACTCATGATCATCCACCACCAATGGTACAGTGGTCCTACCATCTGATGTACTGCTAAAGCTACCCTCCTAGATCCAGTCACCCACATCACCGTCAAATGCTTATCCATCTTTATGAACCATCTGTTTGCTGCAATATGATCTATTAAACCCTCAAATATGCTGGGACGCAGCTTCTAAAACTCTATTACTAGATCTCCCTGCTCCCTATCATAACTAGCAGATCGACTTGATATCTATAGACACAACCCCTGCTAAACCTGAGGCTGTATCAATAGCTCAATAGGTACTGGTGATGGTGTAGGTAACTGTACTGGTACGGGAGGCCGTGATGACTCAGGTGGATGTCGGGTCCTAATGGCCTGCTCCACTGCCCTCTGAATCATATCTATGAGCACCTCTGGTGACACTGTAATAGTAGCTGGTACAGCTGTCCCAGGCATACCCTCATCCCGATGTGCTAGCTCATCAGTAGCCTCCTTTCTGGGCTAACTCTACGAAGTCTACCTCTTCTTCTTCCTCTCGACATTATCTACAAGTCAAAAAATCCTTTTCAGGATCCAACATTTTACTCATACTGAAGTAGAAAAAATTTAACACTTGTAAACAAGGATAATTGCATATCTACTTCAATCTGGATACCATGACTTGTGATAATAACCATTCAATTTTAACCCACTTATTCCCTTTTCATTTTTGTACTATTATGACTCTAAATTCATATCTCTAAGCTCTTGATTTGTCTTAGTGGCCTAAAGATTTATACTTCTAAGTCAACAACATTTTGTTTGTTTCTAGGTACAAGAATTTGTGTATCAATACTCAAAATAATCATACTACATGTATCACATACAAACACGTGACAAACAATCAAGCAATGCACACTGGTATAATGGAACCAAAAATTTCCATTATAGCTAATATAATTTCGCCAAATCTTGGTCTCTACGGATGACGTAAGACCCACCGTACGTGACCATCTCATTAAAGTAGAATATAGTGTGTGCAAGTTCTTCCAAAGAGTCCATTCATTGCCCATTACGATTTTGCAAGCGTCTCGCTCCCTAAAGCTGACGCAAGATCCACCGCATGCGACCGTCCCATACCTAATAAAATACAGTGTGTACAAGTTCTGCCCAAGAATCGATCACTCACCATACATGGTCCGTCATTCTTCGAGTCTAGGATTCATCCATACCTTTAAATCTCTATGCATCCCATAACTACATACAAATTAGAAATATAGAATCCTCCTGAATCGAGTCTTGACCAAAACAAGTGTATTATGTACACATTATCAGTCTCTAACTTATTTCCTAACAACTTTTATTCAGATGCACTTGTAGAGAGTATGGTTCACTCACACGGCTACTACTTGGTTAAACCTAAGATTTCAATACTTGGCTAGCTGATTCATCTATTGAATCACCAAGTTCAAACTCTGTCTCACTTCTATGTGATGCCATCCATCCCAAGTTTATGAACCTTTCCTAAGTAGTGCAACACTTGTAGAGAGTATGGTTTACTCACACGGCTACTACTCGTACTTGAATCAAAATTTGACCTTTCCAAAGTAGTGCATCAATCGCAAGGAGTAGTACTTAATCCACATGGCTACTACCTATACTTGAATCCATCTGTGACTAATACTGAAGCACATTAACATCACCTAAATCTTTTCTAGACTTCTATCCGCCTAGTAGATGGATGCTACTCATTTTACTTACTTTTTGAAAGTCAAATCTAGTAAAAATTCTTTCCAGTGAAAATCAAATTCGGTAAAGTTTTCATTTTTGTAAAAAAGAATTGTTCTGGCACTACTCTCCAATCAAGAAATCTATCAAGAATATTTCCCAGATAGCTACAACCTTAGCCCTGATACCAAAACTTGTCACACCCCTGGCCCTTGGGTCGGACCCACCCACCGCACCTTCGTCGGGCGTTGCGCAGCACATTGGCAGGCGCACTCCTTGGCTGAGATGCCGCACGTAAGGGTCGATGTTCGTCGAAGCACCGAGACATGTGACTTCATTCGTTTTCTTTGAAAATTCAGTTCAAATCATCATGTGGAATTTTCTTTTTCAAATTCCATTGATCAAATAAAATTTTAGCATACTTCAAATAACATTCAAAATCATATTACCGAATTTTCAAAGGAAATAATACAGAAAATCAAAGTATTTACGAAAGCTTTTAAATCTCAAATCATTCACCTAAAATCAATATTATTTAGATATATAAGTTCATAATCAGTAATTTCATCAAATCATTTAGAACCATTTCTATGTATTTAAAATACTTAACATCATGAAAAACTGTACCGGTGTTCAACATATGATATTTTAGAAATAATAGGTTCACAGGCCAAAGTTTCAAATAGTGTTTCAAAGTAGAAGACAGTTTTATTTACACCAAAATGATAATCAGATAGGCAACATGCCAATGTTTAAAATACATAAAAAATTGGAAGTAAAATTCAAAATAGAACAACTCTCTCTCAAAATACTCTCCACTAGTCTCTAGGGTCTGACCAATCTCACTGAGCATCATGCCCATGAGTACCTGAAAAATAAAAGTGGGGTGAGGTCAAAAGTCCAGTGGATCTCTCCCATACATACTAGCATTATACAAACCAGAATACAAAATATGCACACATGTTTATTACATTAGCGCATTTCAAACAATTTATTGTGTTTCTCGTTGATTTTGAGATTAACCGAAAGAGTTAACCACCCTCAGTATCCCTTGTTGTGCTCCTGGAGCAAATTCGGGGGCAACGCCTAATGGTTGTATACCTTTGAGACCATGATACAGGAAGAGAAATCATAATGATTCACAGTCCAAGTATCACACAGCCTATTGCAGTTCGACTCGGGCTTGGGATACCCACGATGACGTTTTGGCTACATTGTAATAGGTCATATCTGTGATAAGCCAGCAGACTGCCCATCATCCCGGTACGTGGAGTTCTTAATAAACCATTAATCTTCTTTAGTTTTACAATCAATTTTTTATTCCATACAAGAACATCATGACATGCATAAATAACTGAAATAATCAATGCAACTTAAGTAGTGCAATCATACAAATCAACATTTAACATTTCTATTTCTAGAAAGCATTTAACCAAACATCATGTTGTCATGTCAACTCAATCGAATCAATTCATCAATCAATTCCTTGCATGCTACTAAGTATAGATAATTTAATCAAACATCACGTTTTATTCAAAGTTCACAAAAAACTAGTGAGCAAGGAAGTCTTGCCCACCTATATATGTCGGATGAACCCTTGCACCATTCAACATAGATGCGCTACTCCTTGACACTCACTACTCGTCAATGTAAAATCAACATTCATAAATTTAATTTTTCAAATCACTGAAACCCCCAAACTATGTTAACAACCATCATATATATCAAATTCCAAATAAAGGGTTCCCCAAAATTCAGATTTTCCCTTTTTACCATATCAACACACAAAACCATATTCATTTTCTTCCAAATTAAGAATAGAACATATTTAAAACTAACCACTGCTTCAAAGGATGAGTGGATCGAGTTTTATTGCCTATCCAAGGAATTTTACGCTCCAAAACTTTTTCTCAAAATTTAGATTTTTCCTTTTCACCATGTCAATATGCGAAACTATATTCATTTTCTTCCAAATTAAGAATAAAACATATTTAAAGTTGACTACCACTTCAAAGGAGGAGCAGATAGAGTTTTATTACCTATCAAAGCAATTGCACCCTCCAAAACCTCCAAATTCTCTCAAAAACTCGTAGATCCGTAAAAAATTACAAATGAATAGTCAAAACTTATAGAATTTAGTCTAGAATTATTTATTCATTGATTTAAAAGGAAGATCTGAGCTTACTTCACTCTGGATTTCGTGCTTCAAAAACCCCAATTTGCAATAAATCCAGTTATTACTTTACAAAACTTGAATCAAACAATTGAAGAATGTTAGAGTCTTACGTTTGGATGATAGATCCCCTTTGAAATAGCTCTAAATTGCTCTCAGTTGCTCTCAGATCGTCTGTAAAAAATTTGGATCAAAATGAGCAATATCACATTGAAATTGGTTTTAAAAACCCTTGATTTCCTATGTGAATAGTACCACGTGACACTGTTCACGATATATATATATATATTACTTAATCTCATTTTCATTCATTTTTTTCCAAATGTTAGGTTATACCTATATCCATTTAAAAATCATGTTTTCGAAATATATATATTCGTTTTCAATGTGTTAGTGTTAAAAACTTTCGAGTATTACAAAGCAACATTAAAGGGAGTTATCATTTATACATTATATATAATCTTGTTTCAAAAATACACAGTGACCATTATTTACATATACATAAATTATTAATCTCTAACAAAAACCAGGGAAAAGGAAAGAAACCACTAAGGGACTCGGCTATCACTATTAGTTGCATTGCATACTAATATTATTATATATATTTTATATATGTTTTGCAAGAGTTTAAATATGAAATATGACATATTTATTTATAATTAGGTACATAAGTATTTCTAAGAGTATTGCATGTAATTATACATTTTGAGAATTTTAATATAGCTTTTATTATTTATAATTGTGATTTAATGCCTAAGAAAGGATTATCATTTGTTTATGCAGGTTTAGAATAACTGAGAATAGGGATGATGGCGTATCGTACATGGCCCAACAAAATTAGTCATAAGTTCAACATAAAACATGGTCTAACACTCAACAACTCGGTCCAGCCCAAAACAATGGTGTGTATGAAGCAAAGTCTATGATTTCAAAGGGCAAAGCATGAAACAATGAGACAGGGATAGAATTATGAACTGAATGGCAAGAACGTAAAAACAACGAATCACAAATGGCTTGACTAGAACTTTGCATGAGCAGAATGACACAGAGTGTAAATCATGCAATTTATGTAAGGGCACGATTGAGATTTTGCAATGGCAGAATGTGTAGATATAGCAAACATGGCATGGTTCGATTATAATTTGGAATGGCAGAAAGGTAAATTGAATAAAAAAAACATGGCTAGACTGGAAAAAAAAGGGGGCATGAATTGGTACGCAAAAGTGGAATGGCAAGAATTGCAAATAGAAGAAACTGACATGGGGTCGACTGGAAATAGGGACAAAATTGGTAAATTGGGTGATTTTCAGAGGGGCATGATTGGAAGGATCACACACAGTGCAAGGGAATTTTTGGGTGGAAAAAGAGCTGACGTGCTATTGTGGTCCATGATCACAGTAGTGCGAATGGAATTTTTTGTTTTTTTAAGTTTTTTTATTTATTTTGTAATTTTTGGTTTTTGTTTTAAGAAGGATAAATATAGAACATGTATTAGGGTTATACGATTATTCATAGGGAGAAGAATTGAGTAACAAGATCGAGTTTCTAGTATGTTTTTTTCTTTGTTCAACTCTTTGATTTGTGCTCTCTTTGCTATGTTTGGCTAAATATTCTAATTTTTAGGATGTAATTTAGATTGTAGGACCCTTTAATTTTTATTTTGATTAATCTATTTTTGAGGTATTGTATTATACTCAATGTTCTTAATGCTCTTTATTAATTGACCACCTATAAACTAATTTTAGATTATTAGACTAACTTGAGAGAAAGGTTTAACAATTGGATTATCAGAGTATAGACATAGAATAATCAATTGACCGAGAGGTTGTTCATTCTATAAGAGGTTGTACATGATTACTATGTTTAATGCATTAGTTTATTGACTATACGCCTCAGGAGCGGGTATTAGGCAATTTAACTAATAGGTATTAAGGTGTCTCAGAAGAAGGTTTTGATGGCTAGTGCTATAATCTACAAGAATAGAATTTAGACTAATTGAAATAAAGATTAAAGGTGAATATATGATATTTTACTATCATAGAATCCTAATTAATACAGTTTTCAAATCAACAATTGTTTATTCTCTTTTTAAATTTTGTTTAAAGTATTGAATTCTCGTTTTTAAACCTTAATAAAGTTAAAATTGAAAGTAAATTGGGATTAAAGTTTTAACCACAAATCATTTTCAGAGGACGATATCTAGTATTTTACCATATATTACTATTGCGATTCTATACACTTGTAGTGATCCCAACAAGTTTTTGGTGCCGTTGTCAGAGAACAATGTTAATAATCTTAAAACCAACTAAAATTAGTTAAATTTTATCATTTTTTATTTTATTATTTTATTTTAGTTTATTCTTTTTATTATTTAATTGTTGGTTGGCTACACTTGAACTTTTTGTTTTGCTTGTGGTGTTTCAGGTTTTGGATGAGCAGAGACTTGCTTGGGATAAATGATCCAGACTTGTTCAAAACACTTCGACATATTCAATTGGAGGCTAAAAGTCATAGATTTGATATGACTAAGAGTAGTAGATCTGCAGTTGGCACTGATGGTGTAATGCCTCAAAATCTCACAAACTCGTACACGTCACAATTAAAATAAAAATATAAAATGAAAGGTATGTTTGTAGAGAAATGAGAATTCAAAAAAAAGAGAAATGCTTGCGAGTAAGAATTGAAAAATATATAATAATAATAATAATAATAATAATAATAATAATAATAA
>JAJIYU010003460.1:0-26739 GCA_030144865.1 Tinospora cordifolia
ATTGGATTGTTGATTGAACACCTCGGAAGAGGGTATCGAGAAACATATCAGTGAATAATTGGAACACCTAGGAATAGGGTCCTAATTACAAGTGCGATAATCAAAGTGTTAATATATCATAATCTCAAATTAAGTTACAGAGCATACAAAGGAGTTTATTAACCCGAACAGTCTTTTTACATATTGTCACTGAGTCAATTTACTTTCAGTTTTATTGTTTTTAGGAAATTTAAGTTCTATCTACACAATTGCTTATCAAACTGAATCGAACGTCTTGATAAAACTAAAACCAACGCTAGATTGGGATTTAACTTACACACACAAGTACTTTTTCCCTGAGAACGATATCTGGTCTCACCGGTATTACTACTACGATCCTGTTCACTTGCAGGATTGTCAACAAGTTTTTGGCGTCGTTGCCGAGGAAAAATACGGTGTTAGTGTTGTTAGAACTAGTTGAATTTGGTCTGGTCTTAGTCAATACAATATTTTATTTTATTATTGCTTTTTAACTGAATAATTTTAGTAAAGATCACATTGAATACACTTGATCTGTGTGTTTGTTGAGTTTCAGGTTTGCATGAGTAAACGCCCGGTTGATTCTGACGATCCATATTTGGGGGAAACTATTAATCAAATCAGATCGGAGGCTCAAAGGCGAACAACAACAATGGCTGATAGTGGATGCTCTGGTGTGGGAAATAACAGAGATGAACAACATCGTGAGGCACCATTAAGAGATTTCTTCAAACCAGTCTTGAATAATAACTACTGAGGCATAGCAAGGACTCCTATCAATGCAAATAATTTCGAGTTGAAGCCATCTTTAATCACCATGGTGCAGCAGCAACAGTTTGAAGGTTCAACACTTGAAGATCCTATGGCTCATCTCAATTCATTTATGGAGATATGCGACACTGTTAAGATGAATGGCGTAACAGAAGATCAGCTGAGATTGAGGTTGTTTCCTTTCTCTCTAAGGGACAAAGTTCGAAGTTGGCTGCAAACTTTGCTTCCGGGTAGTATCACCACTTGGGAAGAGATGGGCCAGAAAATTTTGCAAAAGTATTTCACTCCAGCAAAAGTATTTCACACCTGCAAAAGTACATCAATTGCGGGGTAAAATCAGTTCATTTAAGCAATCAGATTTATTGAGGCGATGTCTACAGCATGGATACCTACCTTGGCTCCAAATTCAGATGTTTTATAGTGGACTTACACCACCAACAAGAGCCCTAGTAGATTCTGTAGCTGGAGGTTCTTTAATGGGGAAGTCTACTACGGATGCCACGCAATTGATTGAAGATATGGCGGCAAATGCTTATGGTCATGGCATTGAAAGAGGCACAATCAAAAGAGTTGGTATTCATGAAGTTGATGACATTAGTGCATTGCATGCTCAAACAACAACAATGACTCATAGACTCAATTTGGTAGAAGAGAAGAACAATGGTGGACAGTTTCAGAGCCAACATATTCAGCAAGTGCAGTCCATTACTGATGCAGGGAAGGCATCATATTCTGGAGAGGCTTCCATTGAACAGATGCATGCTATGAATAGGTTCACTGGTTATCAAGGACAAGCTGGGGGGTACAATGTTCCCAAATATTATCATCCTGGAGTGTGAAACCATGAGAATTTCTCATATGCAAATAACAGGAATGCCCAAGTACCACCTGGGTTTGTACCACAACAACCTTTGCAAGACAAAAAGCCCTCCCTAGAGGACAAGCTTGATGAAATGATAAACATGCAGACAAAGTTTTTCAAGGAGTTGACGGGAAGAGTAGATAAGAATGATAGCAGAGTTTCGGGCATGGAAATACAAATGGGGAATATGAATGCAACAGTGAAGACTTTGGAAATTCAAGTTGGATAACTAGCCTAAATAGTGTCAAATCAGCAAAGAAACTCTTTTCCAAGTGACACTCAGGTCAACCCAAAAGAAAGCTGCAAAGCAGTAGTCACTCGAAGCGAGAAATAAGTATCAAGTCCTCCTTATCCAGCTCGATCATCTAAAAAGGGTAAAGAAGTTGCTTCTTATGAGGAGAATGTCTCCAAACCACTAGCTGTACAAGAAAGTGAGAGCTCAAAATCACAAGGGAAGGATGGGCCTAATGATAGTCAAGCTGGAGAAATATTAGAGCCTATATTATTACCTTTTCCACAAAGGTTTCAAAAGAAAAAGTTGGATGATCAATTTTCTAAATTTCTGGAAATGTTTAAGAAAATCCATGTTAACATTCCTTTTGCTGAGGCTCTGCAGCAAATGCCCAACTATGCAAAGTTCATGAAGGAGATTATATCAAAGAAAAGGAAGTTGGAGGATTTTGAAACTGTGAAACTAACGGAAGAGTGTAGTGCAATTTTTCAAAGAAAGCTTCCTAAAAAAGTGAAAGATCCTGGAAGTTTCACTATACCATGTAACATAGGGGCTGAAATGTTTGAAAAGGCATTGTGTGATCTAGGAGCTAGCATAAATCTCATGCCTTTGTCAGTATGCAAGAGATTGGGACTGTCTGAAATCAAACCAACTACCATCACTCTTCAGCTAGCGGACAGATCTTTATTATACCCGAGGGGTGTCATTGAAGATGTGTTGGTAAAGGTAGATAAATTTATATTTCCAGTTGACTTTGTGGTTTTGGATATGGAAGAAGACTGTGAAATACCGTTGATTCTTGGAAGACCATTCTTAGCCACAGGTCATGCATTCATTGATGTCCATAAAGGAGAACTAACGTTGCGGGTAAATGAAGAAAAGGTAGTTTTCAATCTCTATAAAGCAATGCACTACCCAAATGAATCTCATGAATGTAACAGAATAGAGGTAATAAATTCCTGTGTGGTGGAAGTTGTGAATGAGTTGAGTTCTCAAGACGAATGGGTTGGATGTATATCTTGTGCACTTACATATCCAACGGTTGTTACTGATGATGAGAAGTTGATGGTGTTGGCATTAGAATCATGTCATTCAGAACCAAATAGTGTTGAAGCATCACTTTCTGAAGAAGATCATATTGAGGAGGTTCAAGAGGCTGTTAGAATTGTTGAATTGAAGCCACTGCTTGAGCATTTAAAGTATGTTCATTTAGATGAGAAACAAATGTTTCCAATGATCATTTTTTCTTCATTGACTGCTGCCCAACAAGAGGAACTGCTGCAAGTATTGAGAAATCACAAACAAGCTATTGGATGGACCATAGAAGATATAAAAGGGATAAGTCCAGCTGTTTGCATGCATAAGATATTAATGGAAGAACCCCACAAGCCTACAGTTGATCATCAAAGAAGACTTAATCCTATCATGAAAGAGGTAGTCAAGAAGGAAGTGATGAAGTGGTTGAAAGTAGGAATTATCTATGTGATTTCGGATTCATCATGGGTTAGTCCCATTCATGTGGTGCCTAAGAAAGGGGGTATCACTGTTGTCACAAATGAAAAAGGAGAAACAGTTGCTTCAAGAACAACCACAGGATGGCGAGTGTGTATTGATTATAGGAAGCTGAACAAAACTACTCGCAAAGAACATTTTCCCTTACCATTTGTTGATCAAATGCTAGATCGAATAACTGGGTATGATTTTTATTGCTTCTTGGATGGGTATTTCGGATACAATCAAATAGTAATTGCACCCGAGGATCAAGAGAAGACGACCTTCACGTGTCCTTATGGGACATATGCTTTTCGAAGGATGTCGTTTGTGTTGTGCAATGCTCCAGCTACTTTTTAGAGATGTATGATGGCCATCTTTTCAGACATGATTGAAGACATCGGAGGTATTTATGGATGATTTTTCTGTGTTTGGTGTAACATTCAGTAAATGTCTAATTAATTTGGACAAGGTGCTCTCAGGTTGTGAAGAAAAGAATCTGGTTCTAAATTGGGAGAAGTGTCATTTTATGGTTCGAGAAGGCATTGTACTAGGTTATAAAGTTTCTGTTAATGGCCTTGAGGTTGATAAAGCAAAGATTCAAGCTATTGAGAGACTAGCACCTCCATCATTTGTGAGAAAAGTGCGTAGTTTCTTAGGGCATACTGGTTTTTACCGGAGATTCATTAAGAATTTTTCCCAAATCACTCGGCCATTATGCAACCTGCTTGAAAAAGAGGCTGACTTTAAGTTCACTAGTGAATGTATTGAAGCCTTCAATACATTGAAAGAGGCATTGATATCCGCTCCTATTATGTCTACACCAGATTGGAGGGAAACATTTGAGATTATGTGTCATGCTAGTGACTTTGCTGTTGGCGTAGTATTGGGGCAGAGAAGGGATAGAATGTTTAGAGCCATCTACTATGCAAGCAAGACGTTGGATGATGCACAAAGAAACTACACCACCACTGAAAATGAGTTATTAGCTGTTGTCTTCGCTTGTGATAAGTTTAGATCATATATTGTGGGTTCACATGTTAAAGTTTTCACTGATCATGCAGCTATTCGTCACCTCTTTGCAAAGAAGGATGCAAAACCAAGACTCATAAGATGGATTCTACTGCTGCAGGAGTTTGACATTGAGGTGATATACAAGAAGGGCACAGAAAATGTGGTAGCGGATCACTTGTCTCGTCTATTCAATGATGGAAATCCTGATCCGGGAAGTATTGTAGAAGTTTTTCCTGATGAGAGTCTTTTTGCTATTAGTAGCAATGTGCCATGGTATGCAGATTTTGCCAATTATAAAGCTACAGGCATGACTCCACCGGATCTTTTTCAAAGCCGATTGAAGCGTTTCCTGCATGAGAGCAAGTTCTATTTGTGGGATGATCCATTCTTATATTGGAGGTGTGCTGATCAAGTGATCCGGCATTGCATTCTGGAAGAGGATTTGAACAAGGTTCTTCATGACTGTTATGCTTCACCTTATGGGGGTCATTATAGCCATCAACGTATAGCTAGGTGTGTTTTTGAAAGTGGGTTTTATTGGCCTAGTATGCTGAAGGATGCTTATGTGTTTGTGAAGACATGTGAGGTGTGCCAAAAACAGGGGAACATATCCAGAAAGAATGATATGCCCTTAACTACTTTTGTAGAAGTTGAATTATTTGATGTTTGGGGCATAGATTTCATGGGTCCCTTTCCTCCATTAAATGGCAAGCAGTACATACTACTAGCTGTGGATTATGTCTCTAAATGGGTAGAAGCGGTGGCCACGACAAAAAATGATGCACGAGTAGTTCTTAAATTCCTCACAAGAAATATTTTCTCCCGTTTTGGTACTCCTAGAGCCATTGTGAGTGATGAAGGAACTCATTTTTGCAACAAGGTCTTCAATAATCTTCTCAACAAGTACGACGTGAGGCACAAAGTCGCCTTACCATATCATCCTCAAACTAATGGGCAGGCTGAGGTTTCCAACAGAGAAGTCAAGGCTATACTGCAGAAGACGATTGGAACAAACCGTAAGGATTGGGCTCAAAAGTTAGATGAGACTTGGAAGGCTGGGGTGTTACATGTTCTCCCCTGTTATACCAAACGAAATCTCCAGATTTCATTTTCAATTTATTCCTCTTCCCGACACAGCAGCAGCAACAACAAGGTCTGATTGTTGTTCGATTTTTCATCATCCAACCACATCCCACAGTAGCCTCTTCTTCGTCCTCTTTTCAGTTCTTCTTCTCGTTCAACGGCGACAGTAGGAGTAGTTACTGCAGCAACAACAAAGCACCAATTCCCTTTTTCCTTTTCCTCCACTCCCTTTCCTTTTGGCCAAACCAGAACCAGAGCATTCTAGTTTCTTCCTTTTGGATTCTTCGTAGCTTCCAAATTTAACCCAAAAATATGGATTTTTTTTCTTCAGAGGGCATGTAACTTATTATTATTATTATTATTATTATTATTATTATTTTATTTTATTTTCTTTCAATTGCATTATTTGATTTTGATTCCAAATCTAAACCTAGATTTCAAATTCTTTATCTTATTATATTATTTATTATTTATTTAATTTATTCGATCAATTAAAATTAAATCTTTATTTTTTTCAAATCAATAGTTACTTTCTTTTTCTACCAATATTTCAATCAATCACTACTTGATTTATTTTTTTCCTTCAATCAACGAATATTTATTTTCTTTTTTCAAACAATTTAGAATTTTAATGCACTGATAATTTAGATCAACCCTTGTTTCATTTATATTTTGCGAAGCTTGTAAAATTCGTATTATTATATTAAACATTATTAATTCAAAAATATATATTTTTCATATTGTTATTATTTTTTATTATTCATTTTGTTATTTTATTTTAAATTCTCGTTTTTCTACAAAATGATATTTTATTTTATATTACTTGCGACATAACGCGTTTGCAGATTTCGGGGTATTACATTATGACTCTAAGCTTAAAGACATATAGGGATCCTAGGGAATGAACTCAACTTAGAACAGAGGTTGAGAGGAAAGAACAAGAGGCCTAGTAATGAAATAGATAACCCAGAAGCTTAAAAAAAGAATAAGAGTGGTGGGAAGGCACCATAGACCCAGAAATAAGGAAAAAAAATAATGATGAACTAAAAGAATAGGTGAAGAAGCACGGACTATGCTATGTGTGCAGATAGAAGGGTCATGTAGCAAAAATTGTCTGACTACACTCAGGCTTTCAGCCACAGAACTCTCAGGGAAGAGGTTAGATTGATCGTTCTTTGGGCAGACAACAACCACAAAATGCCAAGCAAGGAAAAAAATCAGGGTCGTGGGCAAAATCGAGCTAGAGTGTTTGCTGTTGAAGCTCAAGAAGATCAAAACCTACCCTAGAGACCCTAGTATAAAAAACTATTAGGAGAACTTGATTAACCCTTTATTTAAAATTGCTATATGTTAGCATTTAGGAGTTTTAAGCTATTATAAGGTTTTTTTTTACCTATTCTTTCCAATAAATGAAATTTATTCCCTTAAGAATCATTGCTATTACATTTTGAAGGTTCAAAATAGAAAGTCTGGGAATAGAAGGTGTTAGTAGTAACCCGAGGCCTGCTGTGTGGTCGAGTCCACTGAGACGGAGGTAAGGGTATAACAAAAAAAAAAATTCTGACCTTCAGATAGATTGAAAACTTTGGGCTGGATATGACCCTAAAATGAAAAATGATCCTATCTCTACAATATGTCTTGCCCACTAGATCTTTTGCAATCAGATTGGGGGTGAAAAAAGGCAAGACAAATGGCTCACAAGCCTAATAGAGGAAATTGAATAAGATAAGCATACTGACCTTAGATCAGATATTGAGGATATGCTAAGACTTAGGGAGAAAACACTGTATGGGTAACTGTGAATCATCTCACTAAAGTGGCTAATTTTTGCTAACAAGATCTAGATAAAGTCAGTATGTTTAAGAAAGTTACCCAAACACTAGAGGCTATGTTGAGCTCTTGTGTCGTATACATTAAAGGAAATGGGAGAAAGTATGAACTTGAGCCATCATCTACTGGGAGGAAGTGAATATTCAAGATGATGCTACTTATGAGAAAGACCATAAAGTACGTAGTGTACAAACGAAGGATATCCCATTAGTGAAGGTATTGTAGAAACATCACATGGTGGAAGAAGCTACTTGAGAACTTGAAATTGAGATGAATACCAAGTATCCACATCTATTCACTAAAAATCCTTAGTTATGCACAAATTTCGAGGACGAAATTTTCCTGAGGAGGGTAGGTTGTAATACCCTAAATTCTCTGTACTCAATTAAATAAAATTTATCATTTATTCAGTGAAATTTGGGTGCAAAATGAAACCGAGCTCATTTCGGGGCTTAATTTGCTAGGTTTTCGAAACTTTCATTTAGTGCCCCTTAGGGACTCAAAACAACTTGAAATGAAGTAAGGTGACATGAACCAACTAAAGGGACAACATATCAAAAAATTAGAATAATTGGTCAAGGTTAAGGTTTTCATTTGCCAAACACCCTTCAGGGGGTCCAAATGAGAAATAATTGTCCTTTAGGGTACTTGGGGGGATCGAAATGACCTAAAACGAAATAAAATGACAAGAACTAACAAAATGAATGACATATCCAAAAATCAGAACAATTGACCAAGATTTAGATTTTCATTTGTCTAGTGACTTCAATGGGTCTTAAATAAAGAAAGTTTTGGAGGGGAAATCACCTTGGGCCAAACAATACCTTAAAATGTGCATAGGTTCATATTATTCAAAAACTATGAGTTATAAATCATAATTTCATGTAAACAAGGAGATATTAATTTTTATTTCATTTTTGTAAACCTATGAAGTCATGGCCATCCCTAACATGCGCCGGTCACATGGGTGGAACACCATGATCATGTGCACCTACCCTACCCTAAGCTCCATGGGATGTGTCCATTATTTGAAACTATGATGAATGTTTCCATGTGCCATGTAAATGATCAAGTATGCCCACACCTATAGAAACCATAAAGAACGATTCCATGTGCCAAGATAAATGATCAAGTATACTAAGGTTACATATAAAATGTCTCATAAGTATGTGTGTGGGCACACTTGTGACTAACCCAAGATAGAAGTTTAATGAGAGTAGCCGATTTAAAGAGGTATAGAAAGATTTCTTCAACTAGAAAAAATTAGAAAATAAAAACTTACCTCATGCTCACATGTGGAGCCAAAAAGGGAAAGAATCCAAGGGAACTAAGAAACATTCCAAAGCTTTGTTTTTGTGTGCCCATATTAGAAACATATTTGATTTTATGAATCACAACACATTAGAATGTTTTCCAACTAATAGAGGATGACCAAGAGAGATTAGAATATATTCTAAACCTTTAATTGTGTTTACATACATAAAAGAAACAAATAAGGTTCAAAGATTTTGCTTACACGTGGATTGGAAACCTTAGTGGTCCCACTTGCCAACCATGAGGACACTTGCCTTTCTCACCCAAACCATCCCCTTATGAGTTTGGAAACATGCCAAAATGTGGTGAGGTGCCCTAGCTACCCTAGGTGCCCCTCTTGTGTTCATGAACACCTATAAATACCCCTTTTTGCTTACATTCATCTCATCCCAAATCAAAGAGTTGACGCTTCTTTCTTTGCTTGTTCTTGCCTTCTTCTTGGCACCTCTTCTCACTCTCTTTTCTTTCTTGTGTGAAAAGTTCTTATTTTAGTGTTTTAGAGAGCTGTTGAAGTATTTTTTTCGTGATTAGAAGTTCTTGAAGTTTTAAAAGTGGTGTATAAGGGGAACCTCTACTGGATTCTACAAAGAAACTCGAATTAAGGTGGATGAAATTTCTGGAACTCCTTCTTTACTACTTTAAGTCTTGAGTATATTCATGTTTGTGTTTAGTTTTCAACATGTTTATATTTCAGTTTGAAGCATGTTTGATCAGGTTTTATTTTCAATTTAATATGTTTTCATATTTTAATTCATAAATGAAAGCACAACATGCTTAGAAACCATGCTTAGGCTTATTTTTGAATTTTTAAGCATGCCATGTATGTTTCCATGTTCTCTTGATTATTTAAATTCTGATATTAATTATTATGATCTTGTTTTATATGTATTTGAAATTAAATATGAGAGAGTGAAGATAACAACCACGTACCATCATAGTAGTCAAAGTGATGCTATGGGTGTTCTTTGCATATACTTAGTGAATATGAGTAACATCACTAAGTGTGGATGTGTTTTAAAATACTTAGAATGTGGACATGTGATCCTTATTTTCAATGGTATGTGACAAGATGAATTGTCATTCCATCCCAAAATAGGAGTATTTCAATGAAAAACATTAAGGGATTGAAAAGCCCTTTTGGTTAAATATACAACACGAATAAGATATTGTTTGAAATGCTTAATGCTTGTAAGTGATTGAAATTGGATGTACTTTTGATTTGAATTAGTAAATTAGTTGTTTGATGAATGATCCACTAAGCTATGTACGTATTCCTTCTTTTTATTTTTCAAGAGATTGAATTTCATGAAGACTATAGATTTTTTTTTAAAGTATCCATTTAGAAAGTTTTACATTGTAAGGGCATCGTGTCCAAAATTCTGAATTAAAGACTTCTGCTGAATTTTACTTTTAAATTTTAGAGTTATGTACTCCCCTTTTTATTATTTGAATTTCAAGCATGTATCCATTTATTTTATTTAATAAATAAAGATTGAAGTTTTTCTTTTATCTCTCTTGTAATAGTCTTATTAAATTAGAATTAAATTATTTGGGTTGTGCGCCATTGAGAAATAATAAGACTTGAGATAATCAAAAGTGATGCAAGTTGTGTACTTGTTAATGTAACATTGGACCCAACCCACCTTGTGGTTGAGCTTAAACCTGTCTCTAGGGGGTTGGGGTGTTACACAATCTTTGAGAAAAGAGTGCTTCTTCTCAATTGATCAAATAGGTATTTAATCCTTGGCAAAGGGTAATTATTTTCTACTGTAGCTTGCTTCAACTTCCGGTAGTTAACACATAGTCTTATGGAACCATCTTTCTTCTTTACAAAAAGTACAAGAGCTCCCCAAGGTGATTCATTCGGCCTGATGAATCATTTCTCCCTAAGCTCATCTAGTGGTGACTTCAACTCGATCAATTCTATTGGAGCCATTTTATAAGGAGGTATGGCTATAGGGTTGGTTCCAAGGTAAAGTTCAATCTTGAATTCTAATTCTCTAACTAGTGGTAAATAGGGCAAGTCGTCTGGGAACACATCCTTGTACTCTCTCACCACTGCTAGGTCTTGGATTCTTTTTAATTCAGTAGGTTCTTCTTCAGAGAGTTCCTCGAACTCATTATTCTGCTTTAAGCAGTTCAACATGGCTACAGTTGGACTTCTCGATAGTCTTCGCATATCTCCATTGATTTTATAGGACTCCTTCAAAGGTAGGGTTATGATTATTCTTCTCTTAGGACAAGTTATCTAGCTTGGGTACTGATCTAACTAATCCATCTCTAAGATTACATCATAGTCATAAGAGGGTAGAATACATAGATCCACTATTAGGAGTTTATCCCCCAACTTTTAGGTCATGACTACACATTCTTTGTAATGTTACAGTAAACCCTATTGGTGTGGACATATTCAAAGTCATGGGTAGTGTTTTTGTCGCAAGTTGTAACCTATCAGCTAATTCTTTAGAGATGAAAGACTTAGAGGCACCCTAAGTCAAACAACAGTTTCATAACAACATTAAATAATAGAAATATACCTTCCACTGTAGGGGCTTGGTTTCTAGGGCCTCAACATTGAACATTCTGGCTTAGTGCCCATGACCCTGATTAGCATTCTACTGTTGTTGCCTCCCCTAAGGACGACCGTTCTAACCTCCTCCCTATGGCAGTTGTTGTTGAGGAGCCTGAACAAGTTTAGTCGAGCAATTCTTGGCAAGATGACCCATATGTCTGCACACATAGCATAATCCTTGCTTTCTGGCCTTCTCCTTAGACTCGTCTTTGGTCATCCCTTGTTTCCACTCTTGCTTTTCTTCTGAGATCCTTGATCGCTTTCATTCCTAGGCCTCATATTCTTTTCCCTCACCCGCTGTCCAAATTGAGCTCTTGTTCTAGAGTTAGAGCCTTTTCTAAGACATTTGTGTACGTCTTTAGGCCTAGAGTCCTTACTATTTTTCAAATCTCCATCTTGAGACCCTGTGCAAAATGATTGGCCTTCATTCTCTCTTCCCTAATTAGTTCTAATGAGAATTTGGCCAGTTCAGTAAACTTTTTTCCATACTCCACTACAGTCAAGACTCTCTAGTTCAATTGGACAAAATCTTCTTATAGCTCACTTAGTGTGACTTAGGGAAAGAACTTTTCATAAAAGATCTCTGTGAACATTTTCAGCTCATTTCTTCAACATTTGTGTTGGGGTTCATCCTCATCATACGTCACCAACTTCTGGCTGGTCCCTTGAAGTGGTGTGTGGCCAGTGTCACCCATCTTGACCCAGTTACCTTCAACACATTCAAATGTTCTTCCATCTCTTGATACCAATGGTCCATCTTGATAAAGTCAGTTCTTCCTTCAAAATGTGGAGGGTGGTGCTTATGTAGCTCCATTAGCATCTTCCTCTGTTTTTCATCATCTAGATCCTCATGAGCCCTCTGATGTTTGAGAGTTTGAGCCACAGGTGCTAGCTGTTGAACCTAGATGGGTTTAGGTACTTGAGGCTAAGGTACTTTCGGAGGGATTATTTGGGGTAGAACCCTCATCAGTTGATCCATAACCCTCCGAAAAACTTCATTCATTATATTCTCCATTCAGGCCTCCATGCTAGCAGACATTTCTTGATCCCTCTATTCTGTCTCGTCAGAAGTGGTGGATTGGGTAGCATATCTTCTTATCCTATCCATTATCTATAAATTTAACACCTTTTCAGTACTTGCCTCGTCAACCATTCGTACTATCATGACTCTAGATTTATGTTTCTAGGTTCTTGATATTTTAAGTGGCTTAACAATTTATACTTCTAGGTTCTTTTTGTTTTAGGGTACAGGATTTGGTTTCATATGACATACATATAAATAGATTAAGCATGTGTTTCAAGCAATCATACAATCAAGCAATTTCATGCTAACATGGAAAAATTCTAGGCTTCCATCTAAACTTTCAAGTTCAAGTATCCCATACCACTCTACCCCTTCAACTTAGACTTTTACTTAGAATATTGTCACACCCAAACAATTTTGCAAATGTCTCGATTACCTAACCATCCCAAACTCGCTAAGATAGAGAAACAAGTTCTTCCAAAGTTACTAATCATTCACCAAACATGGTCTATCAATCTTCGAATCTAGGGTTCCTCCATACCCCTAAATTCCTATGCATCCTATACTACATAGAAACCAGAGATACAGAATGTTCACAATCTCATGTCCTGACCAAACAAAAATTTTATTTTCACACATTTTCAATTTCTAACCTATGTCCTAAAATTTTATGCTTTTGATCCACTATTCCACCCAAGCTCCTACCTAAGGTCATTGCCCTAGACCTAAGGTTTCAATCTAGTCGACTTACAATCTATTCGAAACACCACCTTTGGCATCGTTTTTGACTTTTAGTCAGTTTCTTTGCCCTAATTTTTTACCTTATAATTTTCTTTTATAGAAAATAATGGTGTTTTTCAACTTAGACCACTCGTAAAAGTTGGTAGGACAACCTCCAGATTGGGCCGTGAGATCAAAGTTTACTTAGCAATGGTGTTTTCGCGAGTCGAATACCCACCTCACTTTCAATGTTTAACTTTTGTAACACCCCAACTGTTAAGAATTAGGTTTATTCTCAACCACAAGGCAGGCTTGGTCCTATGTTTCATTTACAAGTACACAACTTGCATCTCGATTCCTTTATTCTAACTCTTATTAAACCTTTTATGAGTGTCTCACCCAATTCAATAAATCATAAATTCAATAAGACATTACAAGTAGAAAAATAATATATTTTTAATTCTTTATTTATTCAAAATAAAGTAAAGAAATACATTATGGAATTCATATATTCAAAAGAAAGAATAAGTAACTCTAAAATTTAAAACAAAAATTCAGCAGAAGTCTTTATTCAAAATTTGGGCAATATGCCTTTACATAAAAACTTTCTAAAAATAAACTTTCTAATTCCTTAACAATCTTGATCATGCATTTCAAATTCATGAAAAATAAAAGGAAGCAATGAGCACATAGCCTAGCAGATCATTCATTAAACAACTAAGTTACTATTTCAAATTAATAGCACATCCAAATTCAAACACATTCATACATTAAGTAATTCACACAACTTTTTGGTTGTAATTGATGTTAAGACTCAAAGGGGTCTATTTCCTTGATGTTCGTATTTTAGATACCCTTCATTAGGGTGGAAAGACAATTCTTTTCTTACTTTCCATTGGACGCCACATACCAAGTACCCCTTAGTTGTGCCCCACAACCACATACTCCAAGCATGTGATAAGAACACCCAAGCATCACTATAGATCACTTTGACATTGCATGTTTCTTATCTTCAATTTCTAATATTCAAATTCACATATTCATGAAATAAAATTAGAATATCAAATTTCAGAATTTGAACATTCAAGAAAGCATGGAAACAACACATAACATGTTTGAAATTTCAAAGTAAACCTAAGCATGACATAATATCATGAATAATTAAAAACATGCTAAACTAAAATTTAAATATGATCATTCATGTTGAACTGAAATAAAATATACTGAAAAACCAAATTTAAACATGCATGAACATGCTAGAAACTTGAAATAGCAAAATAGAGGTTTAAGAAATCCCCTCCACCTTAATCGAGTTTCTTGTTCAATCCGATAAAGGTTCTCCTTATCTACTACTTTCACAACTTCAATAACTATTAACCAAAAAAAAAACTCTTTAAACTGAAATCATAACTTCTCACACAAGAGAGAAAAGAGAAGTGAGAAAAGGTGCCAAGTAGAAGTCAAGAACAAGCAAAGAGGGAAGTGTCAACTTTTTGCTCAGTGATGAGATGAATGTGAGCAAGAGGGGGCTTATAAAGATGTTCTTGAGCACCATGGGGATGGTTTCGACATCACACATAGTGAAAACCTTTCCATACACAATGAGGATGTTCTACATTGATTTGGGAAAGTGAATCTCATGGTTTGGGCAAGTGAGCTCATGGTTGGCCAAGTGGGACCACAAAGGTTTTCAATTTAAGTGTGAGTAAAATCTTTGAACCTTATTTGTTTCTTTTAAAATATGTTCTAATTCTCTTGGACATCCTCCATCATTAGGGAAACATTTTAATATATTGTGATTCATGAAATCAAATAAGTTTCTAATATTGGCACATAAAAATAAAACTTTGGGATGTTTCTTATTTCCCTTAGATTCTCTCCCTTTTGGGCTGCACATGTGAGCATGTGATAAGTTTCTATTTTCTAATTTTTCCTAGGTGAAGGAATCTTTCTATATCTCTTTAAATCAACCACTCTCCACTAAACTTCTATCTTGGGTTTGTTACATGTGTGCCCACACACACACATATGAAACGTTTTGTATGTAACCTTGGTATACATGATAATTTATCTTGGCACATGGAACAATTCTTCATGGTTTCTATAGGTGCGGATATACTTTATCATTTACATAGCACATGGGATCATTCTTCATGGTTTCAAATAATAGAATTGTCCCATTGAGGTTGAGTAGGGTGAGGGTGTACATGATCATGTTGTCCCATCCATGTGACTTGCACATGTTTAGGGGTGGCCATGCATTCATGGGTCCACAAAAATTTAATAAAAATTAATGACTACTTATTTACAAAGAATTATGACTTATAACTTATAGTTTTGGAATCACATGGAAAAACTAAGAATTTCAATATATGGTTTGGCCAAATTGGTTTTCATTTACTTTCCTTATCTAGAACCCACTGAAGACACTATGAAATGAAAATCCAAATATTAGCCAATTGTCCTAGTTTTTGGATATATTGCTTATTTTGTTAGTTCATGTCATCCCGTTTCATTTTGTGTTATTTCAATTCTCCGAAGTACCCTAAATGCCAATTGTTTCTAATTTGGACCTTCTGAAGAGCGTTTGACAAATGAAAACTTAATCTTGACCAATTATTCTAATTTTTGGATATGTTGTCCAATTAGTTGATTCATGTCACCTTACTTGATTTCACGTTGTTTTGGGTCCTGAAGAGTTACCAAATGAGATTTTTGGAAACCTACCAAATTTAGTCCCGAAATGAGCTCGGTTTCGTTTTGCACCCAAATTTAATTGAATATACATTGGATCTCATTTCATCAAGTATAGAGTTTTTAGGGTGTTACAACCTACCCTCCATAAAAAAAATTTCATCCTCGAAATTGTACATAACTAAGGATGTAAGTGAATAGATGTGGATACTTGGTCTTTATCTCGCTTTCGAGTTCCCAGGTAGCTTCTTCTATCTCGTGATATTTCCATAGTACCTTCACCAATGGAATATCCTTCGTTCATAGGTTTTGTACTTTATGGTCGGGGATTCTGACCATTGTTTCCTTGTAAGTAGCATCATCTTGAATATTCACTTCTTCCAAGTGGATGATATGAGAGGAGTCAAGTTTGTACATTTTTCCATTTCCCTTATTGTTTAGGACACAAGCTCAACATAACCTCTATTGTCTGCGTAACTCTCTCAGACGTACTAACTTGATCTGTGGATCTAGTTTGTAAAAATTAGCCACTTTAGTGAGATGATCCGCAATTACACATACAATGTTTTCTCCCTAAGTCTTAGGGTATCCTTAGCATCTAAACTAAGGTTAGTATGCTTATCTTATTCAATTTCTTCTATTACTTTTGTGATCTGTTTGCCTTGCCCTTGTCCACCCCTGATGTACTGCAAAAGATTTGATGGGGAAGACATGCTGTAAAGATATGCTTGTCTTTCATTTAGGGTCACACCCATCCTAAAGTTGTCAATCTATTTGAAGGTTGTAACACCCCCAGCTCCTGATCTTTCTCACATACGTCATAGGTGACGTGGTTGTCTTGTAGCTTGAGATGTCATTTCTTTCGAGTGCAGTCAATCCTGCTTTCTCTCTGAAAACTAGGGATATTACTTTTTCTTTTCATCATTTATCACATCTGTTAGTTTCATCTAATCATATCCCAAGGTATAGAGTATAAATACAACAAAAACACAATAATATCAATATTTCAAAATAACTTAAATTATTGATTTATGATCAGAGTTACGAACAATTCTGTGGGCGCTATAGCCATCTTTTGATAATACAAATACTATCGACATCTAACATGATCAAATATAGTGGGTCACATGCCCTACAATACAGTTCATTTTCTACTATCCTCATACTATGAGGCACATTGTTATTAATTTACATTGATCTACTGGGGCAATGTCTTCAATAGTTACCTAAAAATAATAGGGTGAGCTAAAGAGCCCAGTGGATCATACACAGTACATCTATAGTGTTATTTAAACCAAACACTGAACATGCAAACACTTATCATCCATTAGGCGCTTCAAACATTTATTTATCAGCAGTTGTCAATTAGACCGAAAGGAGTTAACCTTTGTGTTCCAGATCTGGGAGAGAGATCAATTCTGAAACTCAAACCCTTCTCCACGATCATTTCTGAAACTCAATTCATTCAGGTGTCATTCCTAACAACCAGTTCAAATTCTGCATGGAACACACATGAAGGACATTTGTCCCCGCGCCGGTATGTGGTTGAAACTCAGTTCATTCAGGTGTCATTCCATCAGCATGACATCATAAATCAATATTTTCATAGGTGAAAACAATGACTGTCGATTTCTGATGTAGAAGATAGTACAAGACACAACTACAGAGCATACTCTCTCAGTCAAAATAATATAAATTAAAAATAAAAAAAATCTTTCATAAATCATATAGTCAATAACCTTGCATATTTCTAGGCATTCAAACAATGCAAACATCACATATTCAGCATTAAAATTCAAATAATACTAGAGAGTGGAGTAATCACTTCCACCTTAATAGTAATTCCCTGAATCTCAACTTGTTCCGAGTCTTTGGCCAATCGTTTTCAGGATCTACATTTTGAAAATGTGATTTACTAACTTTCCATGAATAGTATCATATATATGAACAGTACCGTATATGTGAACAGTGCTAACTAGTAACAATGAACAATACTGTATGAACAGTACCATATAGATGAACAGTGGATTACGTATGCTTGCTGAAATGAGCAACAACATCTTCAATATTAAATAGAGACTAGAGTAGAGTGATTATACCTGCTTTGATAAAAAAAACCCTGCAATTGCTTTAAAAGAGGTACCCAACAGTAGATCTTTACTACTACTATGCAGAAATTGGGGTTTTTCCCTTCCTACTACTATATTTGATGTCTAAAACAGCTAAAGAACAAGAGAAGAGAAGAGAGTAAGCAAAGAAATTTTTTCTTTCTTGCTGGAATAAATTTTCAAAACGATGGGGGGTTTATACAGATTTGTTGGGAGAAAAAGACGAAATCGCACAGTCACAAATAGTTTGTTACTGTAGCTACAGTACCGGTTACTATAGCCACAGTAACCACCGAACCTTATTTTGTTTGCCGACAAAACAGTGACTATATTTTGCGAATAGTAACCGTATATTTGAACAGTAACCGTATATTTAATAGTAAATGTTTTTAACTCAAATTTTGGGTATTACAACACTAAAATTTTTGGTATTACAATGTACCCTCCTTACATTGTAATACGTCTTCGAAATTTGTACTTATCCACATCAATGTTGTTTGAAAAATAGTTGTAGGGTAAGCTCCAGAATGAAGTTCAACTTTGAACTCTTCGTCTCTAGTTGGTTGTAGTCTATAGTGGATTATCTTTACAGAATAGGAGTATGAACATGGCATCCAAGTGCCAACAGGAACAGTGCCGTCGACAAAATAGTAGTACCAACAGTAACGCTGACAATTATGCCGATAAAACAGTGCCTTTGTCTGTAACGCCAACAATTACACCAATAAAACAGTGCCATTGTCAGTAAAAAATAATAATTACACCGATAAAAAAGTGCCTTTGACTGTGACGCTGACGATTATGCTGTTAAAATAGTGTCTTTGTTCGTAACGCCGACAATTACGCTGATAAAATAGTGCCTTTGACAATAACGCTTAATAATTATGCCATTATAGTAGTATCGTCCCTTCTCCTTTAAATTTTTGGCTATTCGCATCTTTCACCATTTTGGGTCATCAATTTCTCTTGCTCTATGAAAATGATCTTCTTCCTCTTTATCACAGTTATGGTTTCCTTGCCATCTGAGTTTGGTGATTCCTCCACTCCTCTGGTGCGTTCTACTACCATGTTGGTGCTGAAACCGTCCCGATTCAAAACGTTGGCTTGTAAGTCTGTTAGTCCACCACTGGTGCGTTCTACTTGCGAGTTTCCTCGCGCAAAAGTCTCAGGTGTCTCAATTCTAGTCAGAATCACTCCTAAAGGTAAGAATCATTTATCCTCTCGATCTATTCTTTTTGATTCATCCCCTATCTCTTTAGTAGAACCGAAGGTTCCAGTCGCTGACCCGATGTGTTCAGAAGCTCTTCTACCTCCTTCAACAATATCAAGCTCAGAGAAACCTAGAGAAATTTTTGAGATCTATGAAATTCAAGAAACTGGTGGGTCTTCTCAAGTGAACCTTTCTCCAATCCAATCTACAATGACTACAACTCAAAAGCTCTAGTGATTAAAAGGTCGTCATAGAGTCCGATAGAAGGAAACCAAGAAGGTTTGTTGGTGTAAGGAGGCGGCCTAAGGGAAGATACGCTGCAGAGCTTTGTACAACTAATGGAAAACGCTGGCTTGGAACTTTTGCTACTGACCTTGAAGCTGCTCTTGCTTATAACAGAGCTGCTTTCTCCCGAAGGGGCTCCCTAGCTAAAACCAATTTCTTTTACTGTCAAAACTCTACTTGTCTCTGTCCTTTTTCACCTCCTAGCAATGATGTCAGTAGCAACACTTCAAATACTACTACTACTAATGTTAGTAGTACTAGTACTTTGTTGTCACCCATTCCATCTATTTTTGGTACACGTGGTGATGTTTCATCAAATGGATCTCCTGTCGATGCTAGCGAAGACATCAATAACTCCTTTTGCTCAAATGATTCAAGATTTGAGCACTTGGAGAGCATAATTCTTGAGAGTTGCTTAAGGCCATCTTCCAAGTCAAATTCAAATCCCATTGATTTTGATCCTTTTACTACCACCGTGCCTAGTCACCCTAACAACGTTCTTATATCTGATTTTAATGCTTCAAATAATACTGGGTCTTTATTAAAATTAGATTTGATGTCGAATAATGCAGGGTTTTCATCCAGGTATATGGAAGAGCTGGATCATGGGATGTTATGGGCTAGTGGGCAATCGTCGTCGCCATCATCTTTATTATCATCATGCGATGTTAATATTATTGATGAAACAGTTAATGATCTCAACATTGGTCTTCAAAGGTTGGAAAGTGAATGCATAGAAGATCTCTTTCCAAGGAGTCAAGATCTTGGTCTTGGAAACTATGTCTCATCAGTAGCAGCAACCCTCATTATGGAAGAAGAAGAAGAAGGAGAAGAAGTTGTCCTTTGAGAGAGACCAAAGTTATTGCATCAATTTTGGTCTTGTCTCAGTTTTGTAAATTTTTTTTTTATATTTCTGTGTGATCTTTCTCCAAAAAGAACTGAGTAATAGATCGAAAGATCATTTTTATTGCTTTTGTTGCTATAAATGGTATCGTAGCAAATAAACTACAATAATCCAGATCATACAATTTTATCAAGATCTTGGGCAGAGCAATCTGAGGCACATGATCATCAACGTTGGGTTGACGAAATTGTCCAACTTCGTACCCTTTCGGAATAGTAAATAAAGCAAATTACCCAAGGTTTTCAGATTAGTCCAACTTCGTATTTTTTTGGTATGAACCGTATATCTCAGAGAGGTCATATTTATGTGGGTTGGAAGTAATAAAATGATTTCATTATCTAAAATGCAGAACATTTTTCCCAAGGGATCAGTCCAACTGGTAAATAACGCCATACATCTTTGTGAGTCTTCGCTAGTCATATCAAGGTGGCCATCTATAATTTTTTTTTAACTGTTCTTTCTTTAGTCAATTGTCGTGTTTGTTTTATCAAGTTTTTGTTCCTTCCGTGCTAATGTGACGCTACATTTACATTTCTAAGTTCTCGATTTATTTTGTGGCCTATCAGTTTATGCTTCTAAGTTCTATTTTGAGGATTTTCAAAATCCTCTAATGTCGTTGGGTACAAGATCTGGTTTCAAAACAAGTAAGCAATAAAGCATGCATATCCCACAATCATACAATCAAGCTAACACAACAAGGTTCCAAGCTTCCACCTAAGCTTTCAGGTTCAAGTATCCCATACCACTTTACCCATTCTACTTAGGTTCTCACCTAGAATAAAGCTGCACCCAAATAATTTCGCAAGTGTCTCGATGTCCATGGCTTCCCAATCTCCACTACACTTGACTGTCCCATACCAGCCAAGCATAGGAAAACAAGTTTGTCCAAAGTCATCCTATGCATCCCATACCACATAGAAACCAAAGATGCAGGATCCTCTCGATCTCATGTCCTGACCAAACAAGTGTTTCGTTTTCACACGTTATCAGTCTCTAGCTTCTGCCCTAAAAGTTTTTTATTTATGTTCCACTGTGCCACCCTTAGCAGCACCCAAGTTTCCACCTAAGGTGTCTTTCCTAGACCTAGGTTCTTAAATCCTTGTTGGCATATCCTTTGGACCTCAGTGAATTCTTAACCCTTAATTACCACCTCTTAATTTTCTTTTATAAGAAAATAAGTGTGTTCTTTAACTTTAACTACTCGTATGAGTTGGTGGGACAACCTCCAGATCGGACGGCGAGACAGAAGTCTACTTAGCAATCGTGCTTTCTAGAACAGGGTAACTCATCTCCCTTTCAATGTTTAACTTTACTCGGGACAAGGCTTACTCACTATCAGCTCAACTCGTAATCTTGGTATCCAAACAAAACAATTGAAAACATATATCTCTTTTTGAAATATAATTTTTTTTCAAAATCGTTATAGTGTCCAAAATAGGAGGGAGGGCTTCTAAATTAACTAAAGAAATAGTCTTACCTGATTAGTCAATTCCTTCTAATTCTTGTCCAAGGCATCTAAAGCCTAGACTCTAATACCACCTTTGTAACACCCCAAACTCCCGATTTTTCTCACATACGTCATAGGTGACGTGGTTATCTTGTAGCTTGAGACGTCATTTCTTCCTAGTGCAGTCAATCCTGCTTCCTCTCTGAGAACTAGGGATATTACTTTTTCTTTTTATCATTTATCACATCAGTTAGTTTCATTTAATCATATCCCAAGGTATAGAGTATAAATACAACAGAAACACAATAATCTCAGTATTTCAAAATAACTAAAAACATTGATTTATGATTAGAGTTAAGAACAATTTTGTGGGCTCCATAGCCATCTTTTGATAATACAAATACTATCAACATCTGACATGATCAAATATAGTGGGTCACAAGCCCTACAATACAATTCATTTTCTACTATCCTCATACGGTGAGGCACATTGTTATTAATCTACATTGATCTACTGGGGCGATGTCTTTAATAGTTACCTGAAAAAAATGATTGGGTGAGCTAAAGAGCCCAGTGGATCATACAAAGTACATCCATAGCATTATTTAAACCAAACACTGAACATGCAAACACTTATCATCCATTAGGCATTTCAAACATTTATTTATCAACAGTTGTCAATTAGACCGAAAGGGGTTAACCTCTGTGTTCCAGATCTGGGGAGAGAGATCAATTCTGAAACTCAAATCCTTCTCTGGGATCATTTCTGAAACCCAGTTCATTCAGGTATCGATCCTAACAACCAGTTCTAATTCTGCATGGAACACACACGAAAGACATTCGTACCCACGCCGGTACGTGGTTGAAATCTTTATTTAATCTTATTTTTGTGAACAGAGCATAATAAAATAAATATTTCATTAATAATGAAACATTCCATCAACATGACATCATAAATCAATATTTTCATTAGTGAAAACAATGATTGTTGATTTTGATTTAGAAGATCGTACAAGACGCAACTACAAAGTATACTCTCTCAGTCATAAATAATATAAATTAAAAATAAAGGAAAATCTTTCACAAATCATTTAGTCAATAACCTTGCATATTTCTAGGTATTTAAACAATGCAAACATTACATATTTAGCATTAAAATTCAAATAATACTATAGAATAGAGTAATCACTTCCACCTTAGTAGTAATTCCATGAATCTCAACTTGTTCTGAGTCTTTGGCCAACAGTCTTCAAGATCTACATTTTAAAAATGTGATTTAATAACTACCCATGAACAGTACCGTATATGTGAACAGTGCTAAATAGTAATAGTGAACAGTACCATATGAACAATACCATATATATGAACAATAGACTACGTATGCGTACTGAAATGAACAACGGCATCTCCAATCTTAAATAGAGACCAGAGGAGAGTGATTATACCTATTTTGATCTAAAAAACCCTCCAATTGCTTCAAAAGAGGTACCAAACAGTAGATCTTTACTATTGCTTATGCAGAAACTGGGGTTTTCCCCTTCCTACTACTATATTTGTTGTCTAAAATAGCTGAAGAACAAGAAAAGAGAAGGGAGTAAGCAAAGAAATTCTTTCTTTCTTGCTGGAATGAATTTTTAGAATGAGGGGGATTTATATAGATTTTTCTGGCAGAAAAAGACGAAATTGTGCAGTTACACATAGTTTGTTACTATAGCTACAGTAACCATCGAACCTTATTTTGTCTGCCGACAAAATAGTGACTATATTTGTGAACAGTAACTATATATTTGAACAGTAATTTTTTTAAGTTAAATTTTGGGTATTACAACAATAAAATTTTAGGTATTACAAAGGTCAAAGTTTCTTTGTCATAACCCACCTCCGTCTTAGTAGACTCGACCACACGGCAGGCCTTGGGTTATTACAAACACTTTCTATTCCTAGACTTTCTTTGTTGAACCTTCAAAATGTAACAGCAAGGATTCTTAAGGGAATAAATTTCATTTATTAAAAAGAATAGGAACAAAACCTTATCAAAGCTTAAAATTCATAAATGCTAACATATAGCAACTTTAGATAAAGGGCTAATCAAGTTCTCCTAATATTTTTTATTATACAAGGGTCTTTAGGGTAGGTCTTAATCTTCTTCAGCTTCAACAACAAACACTCTAGCCTGGTTCTGCCTATGACCTTGATTTTGCCCTTGGTTGACATTTTATTTTTGTTATTTGCCCTAATAATGGTCAATTTGACCTATTCCCTTAGTGTTCTGTGGCTGAAGAGCCTGGCCAGGTACAGTCAGGTAGTTTCTTGCCAAATGATCATTCTGCTTACACACATGGCATAGTCCCCGCTTCCTCACCTATTTTTTTAGTTCAACTTTATGTTGACCCTATTTTGGAGTCTGTGGTGCCTTCCCACTAATCTTACTCTTTTTCTAAGCCTCTAGGTTCTCTGTTTCATTATTAGGTCTTTTGTTCTTTTCTCTCAACCTTTGTTCATAGTTCAATTCATGTTCAAGGATCAAGGCTCGTTCTACAACATCTTTGTGAGTTTTTTTTTTGGCCTAAGGTCATTATTATTTTACAGATCTCAATCTTGAGTCCCTTAGCAAACTAATTACCTTTCATTGTTTTTCTCTAATCACCTCCCAAGAAAACTTGTCCAATTCAATAAACTTTATCTTGTACTCAGTTACAATCAAGTATTTCTGATTCAACCCGATGAAGTCCTCCTGCAGCTTCCTCTGTGTCGCCTCCAGACAAAACTTTTCATAGAATATCTCCTTGATTTCTTCCAATTTCATCTTCTCAATGTGTGTGTCAGAGTCCATCCTCATCATATGCCTCCAACTTCTGGCCGATCCCTTGAAATGATGTGTGGCGATTGCCACCCTTCTTGAACCCATCAATATTTGTTTGATCAAATATTTGTACTATCATGACTCTATAGTCATGTTTCTAGGTTCTTGATCTATTTAATGGCCTAAAAGTTTTACCTCTTGCTTCTTTTCATGCATGGGTACGGGATTTGGTTTCAAAGCAAACAAATAATAAGGCATGCACATAACAAAATCATGCAATTAAGCTAGTACAACAAGGTTCCGTGCTTCCACCTAAGCTTTCAGGTTCAAGTGTCTCATACTAATCTATCCCTTCACGCTTAGGCTTTCACCCAGAATAGAGCCACACCTAAACAATTTCGCAAATTGCTCGATAACTAAGGTTCTCGAGCCCACTATACTCCACCGTCCCATATCAAAAAGCGTAGAGAAAACTGTTCTTCCAAACTTACCGATCATTCATCAAGCATGGTCTATCATTCTCTGAGTCTAGGCTTCTTCCATATGCCCAAATTCCTATGCATCCCATACTACATAGAAACCAAAAGATATAGAACTTTTTGGTCTCGTGTCCTGATCAAACAATTTGCTATTTTCACACAAATTTAAGTTTCTAGTCTATGTCCTAAAGTTTTATGACTTTGATCCACTGTGCCACCCATGGCTACACCATGTTTCTACCTAAGGTCTTTCCCTAGACCTAGGGTTCAGTCTGATTGACTCACAACTATGTCTAGTCTAGATACCACGTTTGGCATCTTTTTTGACTTCTAATCAGTTTCAAACCCTAATTTTTTACCTTATAATTTTCTTTTATAGAAAATAAAGGTGTTCTTCAATTCAAACTACTTGTATAAGCTGGTGGGATAACCGCTAGATCGGGCGGCAAGACAAGAATCTGCTTAGCAAACATGCTTTTTAGGGCGACATATAACGTACCTCCCTTCCAATGTTTAGCTTAACTTAGAACGAGGCTTACCCACTATTAGTTCAACTTGTAGTCATTGTATCAAAACAAAACATTCCAAAAACATATTTTTTCTTTTTGAAAACACTTTCTAAAACTTTTCTCAATTTCAAAATAGAAGGTAGGGCATTCAAAATTCAATTTAATTCAAAGTGAAACCCTAATTTAAGTTTCTAATTCTAGTCAAACAGCCAGTGATTGACTTTCTAATTTTAGCCTAGTGTTTCTAATACCACCTTTGTAATACCCCAACCCCTAAGAATTAGGTTTGTGGTCATCTCTATTCCTTTATTCTAACTCTTATTGAAGCTTTCGTGAGTACCTCACCCAATTTGATCAAACTTAAATTCAATAAGACATTACAGGTAGAAAAAAGAATATTTCTAACTCTTTATTTATTCAAAATAAAATAAAGAAATATATTATTAAATTCATATAATCAAAAGAAAGAGTACATAACTCTAAAATTTAAAACAAAAATTTAGCGGAAGTCTTTATTCAAAATTTGGGCAATATACTCTTACATACAAACTTTTAAAAAATAGACTTTCTAATTCCTTAACAAGTTTGGTTATGCATTTCAAATTTGTAAAAAATAAAAGGGAAGGGTGAGCACATAGCCCAGTAGATCATTCATTAAACAACTAAGGTGCTATTTCAAATCAATAGCACATTCAAATTCAAACAGTTTCATGCATTAAGTAATTCACACAACTTTTTGGTTGTAGTTGACGTTAAGACTGAAAGGGGGTCTATTCCTTTGATGTTCTTATTTTAAATACCTCCCATTAAGGTGGAAAGACAATTCTTTTGTTACTTTCCATTGGATGTCATGTACCAAGTATCTCTTAGTTGCGCCCTGCAACCACATACTCCAAGTATGGTATAAGAACTGTAATACCCCAGAATTTTGTCAAATAATTAAAGATAAACAAGTTTAATGAAATTAAATGAAATACATAAAGTGAATTAACTTTTAAAATTTTAAGAAATTTTTGGGTACAAATTATGGGTTGGAAAATGAATAATATGTTATGGAGATATAATAAAATAATAATTTTAGTGCAAAAATGGTACATATTTTGATATAGCAAAGTTACCCAAAAATTAAAAAAAATAATATGAAATATCTGAAATATTGAGCTATAGAAATATATAAGAGAAATAAAAATAAGAAACCTTATTAAAAAAACTTATTATATACTAATTTCAAAAAAATTAGTTAATTCACATAGTCATGCAAGAAATAGAAAGTTGACAAAAAAATAGCAATAGGTATAAAATAAAATAGGCAAATAAAGCCTTAATTTGATATTTAAATAAAAATGTCAAATAAGTAGAATTAATTATA
>JAJIYU010003461.1:0-26689 GCA_030144865.1 Tinospora cordifolia
TTTATTATTTATTTTTAAATTATTGGCTTATTATTTTTAAAAACTGTTTTTAATTTTACTGATGTGGCAGCCGACATGATTATTTAAAAGTAGACGGTCATGTTGATATGATATTTACAATTATATTTTTCACATCAACTTCACATTTAAAGTTTGTATTTGAATTAGAAATACATTTTTTTGACTTGATGCGATAACATTTGTACAATCAAAATATTCATCAAATGGTTACAATGCAACGGTTGAAAAACAAAAGATAATTAAAATATTTTTAATCTAGAGGACATTAGTATACAGATAGCTAATAACAAATAATATGTAACATGTCATCACAAGCAAGGATCACATATTTATCGTTGTTCATAACAGTCTCCATCAATTCTAAATGTAAAAAAATTAAAAAATTAAAAAAAAAACAAAAAAAGAAACCCTAAAATTTACTGCCCACAGTTGCCTTTTTTTTTTCTTGTGGTTTTTTGGCAAACTGTTGGTTTATAGCCATCTGATTAATATTTCGCTTCTATCAATGTTACTGCATTAGTCATTACAGTATTGTTCACGAAGCTTTCTTTTGAAGTTCTTACTTTTCTAATCGTCAAGTAGATCTGCTTTCAGAAGATTCTCATGAGCAAAATTATAGTCACCAAAGCTGATACTATCCCTTACGAGTTAAGAATTTAGAATTAGACCAAATTAGCAGAAAGAAGGAGCAGAACGAGCGATTGAGGAAAGTGAAGGCTTGCCCGAGAGAAACAGATTGGTGGATGGCTCCACAGGAGGAGGAGGAGCCGTCGCCGTAGCATTTGTTGGCGGCGGAGTGAAATTTAAGCCCGAAAGCAGCCGCCGTGGCCGACTGGCCGATGTCGGCGCCGCTGCTCTCGGGGCCATTGCCGTTTAATGCTCTCCTTTTCTCTACTACTCCGCCCAACGCTGCCTGCAAACCCAAGTGACACTCTAGGTTCTTCCCTAGCGTCATCTCTAATGGCGTAAGTCGAGCTTAGAGTGGGGTATCGGTTTCAAATCTTCGTACATGCAGCTGCTGCTGCCGTTGGGTGGTCCAAAGACCCTTTGGAGCGGGCCAAAAGGAAAATATTCTCGAGATTCGCGTGAGCTGGCCCGAGGACAGAGAAACCAAAAAAAAAAAAAAAAAAAAAGGAAAGTTAAGCATAAAAAACACCACAAAATTTCTTCACCAACCTTATATTTCAGTTCAGCAACAATTATTTTTATTTCATGTTCTTTTCCCTTATTTTCTTAAAAATATATATTTTAATAAATAAATTTTATTTCACATTTTATCTAATAATATGTTTAATTATTTTTTATTAATAAATAATAAATAATATTATAATAATTATAATAATTAACTTATAGTATATTAACTAATAAATAATTATAATTTTATTATAATAAATTAAAAATAAAAGAAAATAAATAGTAAATTAAGTAAAAAAGACAAATATGTTAAAACATATATTTTAATAAATAAACAATAAAATGTATACAAAAGGTAGAAAATTAAAGAATAAAAAGTAAAAAAATTACATAAAATAATAAAAATAAATTTAAAAATTAAAAAAATTAAATTTAATGTATTAAACTTAAAACTTATTTAAAAAGTTGGCCATCTCTATCGCAATACATTTTGTCACGATGTTAAAGATGCTCCAAATACAAGTAATAGTGCAAAAAAAGTTGCCCTTAGTTTCACTTTTTGGTGAATTGTTAGATCTATTTTACCTTTTAATATGATTCAAAATTACTAAAATTACTTAAATCTTTCAAAAACATATGAATAAGGATAATTAAGACTATACTTTAAAATTTAAAAAGGTGAATTATTAGAGAAAACATTTTTTAAAAAATTTTAAAAATAGGGCGTACAAAAAAAATAAATAAAATTAACGATTAGTTAATAATTAAATTACTATTTTGATTCCATAACTAATAAGATTAATTTTTTAAAAATAAAAATAAAATACAATCCTTATGGGTATTTTACACCCAGGTAAATTAGTATTGAACTTGAGTATTATAGCCGTGTAGTGTAACAGGTAACCATTCTTAACTAGAATAAATATTAGAAATTAATTTAACTAGAATGAATATTAACTTAATTGTATGTTTTAGATTGCAAAAAAAAAAAAAAAAAAAAAAAAAACTTTTTTAGAAAAATATTTTCACAGTTTAGTTCATCAAGTAAAGTGAGAAAAAAAAAATTACAAAAAGGTTCCTGTATATTTTCACCATAATTATTTTGATTAGGATCTCTCCTAACCATATTTATAAATAAATATTGCATCATATGAAATTACAGGGGAATTAAGGGGGAAATGAAATATATATGCAACTAATTACACACTTTTTATTCTCATTTGTAATAGTTTATAGGAATTACAAGAAGGGTAGAGAGTCTGTAACTTTCTCTTTTCTCGAATTAGGAATTCACACTAATTAGCAATGACCGAATTGTAGACATGAGCTTTAGGATCTTCAATCTGAATAGGGTTGACAATCAAAGACAAGATGTGTTCCTTGCTTTTTGAATCTTCAACACCAAGCCCATCTCCATACTGGTAAATAAAGAGTGATGTCCTTGCAAGATTTAAAGCCATTTCAACAAATGGGAGATCAAAAGGAGATTCAAAAATGCCTCTATTTAGCCTTTTCCATGCTTCTAAAATGAGACCCCTTATGTGTTCTCGAGCTTTAGCCTCCGAAGCATTTGTTTCAAGCATATAGCAGTAGATTGACGATGCAACATCACCTCTCTCTAGTTCAGCCTGACAAAAAGCCATTTGATCGGTTAGCTGTCAAAGAGTATCGCTACTAATTGGGACACTAATAATCCTGTATATATGGCCTTTTTGGTTTAACAATTGCAAATTACTTTTGCTACATATACTTACAGATGAAGTTGCAAGGTCATTCGAAAGCCGAAACAACATTGAAGAGTAATGAAGAAGTTGGTGATTTTTGTCAAGGGCTTCTAGCACTTCGGACATTATGTTCTGTTTTGTGGCGAAAAAAGCATGGACGAGAAACACAGAGCCAGATGATGAAAGCCATCCATTGTCAAGATATTCCTTAAGGGATGGTGTATATCCTTGTTTGCACCATTTGGCCTCTACTAGCATTGCTTTAATGAAGTTTGCCCACTGATGATTACAAACACACACACAGACAAACTTAGCTATGTAATCAAATGTACTTAGAACTTTTGATATAATAAATCTGACTAGCTATTAAACTAATCATAAGATGATCAAATGGAAAGATAAGGGTTTTTTTTTTTTTTGGAAAAAGACAGGATGATGGGACCTAAGCCTATTCATGATTATCATTGATGGTTGATTAGTGATATTTTGATCTTAATGAATGGCTACTACCTTCTATTTCTCCACCTTACATATAAAGAATATCCTTATCCATTCAAGTTATTATCTAAGAGGCCACCACCCAAACCAATGTTATCTTTTTCAAAATTATTAGAAACAAAAGGTTGAGAATAGAAATTCTTTTATGATCAAATGATTTAAGCAAGTTTGATGAATGATCCATGGAGTCTAAGCACTCTTTATATGTATTATTATTATTATTATTATTATGTTAGCTAGATGAGAAACTCTTACAACGCCTTGTCTATATGACTTGAAAGGGCTATTGGGATCCCAAGATTAAACATTGGATGCATGGTTGAATCAAAGATAATTAACCATAAGAACAGATTACCGATTTTGTCAAGTATGGCAAGATGTCCCAGCCTTGTTCTTTAAGAATATGGTAGGCCATCTCATTTGTTGTGTTGTAGAGTGCCAAGAAACATACTTTCATATAGTATGGAAGCGTGTTCATTGCCTTATGATCCCACCTGATCATTTAAGAAAAAAAAAAAATGACTCAAGGATTAATTCCTTACTTACAAAATAATCATACAAGTCATAAATCAAGAGTACTAGCTAGTTCATTGCTTGTACTAGAGTGTTTTACCTCTCAACAGCTTCAGTAAAGATCTCCAATTCCTCAAGAGACCCATAAACATCATAAATGTCATCGATGATTAGCACGAAATTCATGACTTTTGTAAGCCATTCTCGACAAAGTGTATAGTTAGGTTCGTATGAAATCCCCACACTCCATAAGAAACTCTCCACCAACCGATCTCTTGCAAAATCCAGCTTAGTGGCTACACCCAGATTCCTCCACCACCTAAATGGTACAACACATGACACAATTAATTGAAAACCTGCCCATATGAAAGCCTTCTTTCAACCCAAGATTCTAACCTTAAGAGGCAAGTCCCATAACTATATGATAATACTACAAGAACTATTTCATGCATAAGATCATTTATATGCTTATGTATATATACCTTGACATATTTCTTAGATCTTCTTGGAGTGTGGCTTGGACTGTATTAAAGTCCAACTTGGCCAATTCGAGCAAATCAGGAATCATGTCTTTTTCTTTTTCATACAAGTCCATGTACCACCTAGCCTCTGATCTTACCATCCTCCAATGCAGAGGAATTTCCAAGGAACGGTTCACCTGTTTTGCAAGGTTCGTGTCTATATTGCCTTTGACATCTTTGAGATGTGTTCTTGTGAATTTAATAGCGTCATTAAGGATTTCTTCTCCTTTGCAAATCGTATGTGCAGCTTCATACAAGCTTAGCATTCCCTTCACATCACTGCTAATTGATTCTTTGAAATTCCCCGTCTCATCCCTGAACCCCTCAAGAACTCCTGCATCAAATGAAACACATATATAAATATAAAATTCATGTATACGTAGGTGCACTCTTGATGATGAACAAGCTGGGTAATTTTTTCATGCTTTGTGTGCACTAAACACATCTTTAATTCATTTTTCAACATAATTGACTAATCAATATAATTCACCTGGTAAAACCTTATACCCGTGTTGTCTTAGAATCCTAAAAGTGAGAGCTGTAGTATACAAATCCTTATTCTTCCACTTATCCTTCCTGCTGTCTATGCCTTGAAGGATTTTCTTGATCTCTTCCTTAAAGAGATATTCGATACCAAGTCTTTCAATCATGTCAATCAATTCAAGCTGAGCTACTTGATCAGTTGTTTTCGTAAGCAATAGCTTCACCTCTTCTTTCAACTTCTCGGTTCGACTTGTGTATTTCTCTCCCTGCACAAACAAATTATTAGTTACAATAGTTCCTTGGAACCATGCATGCAAATTACTTATGAATGCTAAAGGCAATATTCGAGAGAATCACCACGAAACGATTCTCAAGTGACTCAACGAAATCATAATCCCAAATGGTTGGTTGGTATTGATAATGCTCGGAGCGCCTAGGAACTTTAGGATCATAAGTTACGGGGATAGAACATCTGATTTGTACAGAAGTAGTAGAAACTTTGCTTCTAGCTAGTCTCCTTGGCTTTAAGTACTTGTTAAATGGCAAGCGTGTGGAAGAACTTGGTGGAGAGGCTAGAACATGGAGCTTGGTACTAGCCATGTTATTTAGCAAGCTGGTGTTTCTTCGAACTTATGCTGCAAATTCTATCACCTTTGTGTTGTTTATACAATGACATAAATATTTGCAAACTTGCATGAGGTTGGGTTGTTTGAATTAGTATGTTCTAGATGAACTTAGGAGCACCAAAATTAAGGGCAATGGCTAACTAGTTTCCTCCAAACAAATTTGAATTTTTAGACAACCACAGAAAATTCTTTTATCCTTCTTTTCTAGAAGAATCAGGTAATTCGTATGGTTTTGATGGATGCCAAAATATAAACCTTAAATTTTCAAAGCCACCATAGGGATAACTTTTTAAAGGCAAGGAGGGTTGCTCTAGTCATCTTCATTAGTACATATGCATGAATGCAACTTTTAAGAAAGGTAGAACCTTTCAATAAAAAAAATCCCCAATGGAAATCTCTGCATTTGAGGTTCAAGTACTTCAACATAAAATTGATTTAAACAAAGACAAAAAGGGAAAAAACAAAACGTCTACCTTCTCTAAAAGAATACTCCTAAAACAAAAAGTCTACCTTCTTGTATAACAAAATTAATTATATAATTTTTCTTTTGGTTTCTAATAAAAAATATTATGATAAAACACACATTTCTTTCTCAAAAAATATTAGTAAAAAGTTGAGCTATAAAAAAAATTACAATGACCCATATCACTAAATTTTTATTTTAAATTTTGAGTAGCGCTATATAAACTTTATTATGAACATTAAATACTATAATGTGTACTTTTAAATTAATAATTATATTTATTTTGAAATATATTATCTTTTTATTTATTTATATAAATGCAAACTATATATGTAATGTGAGAGCACAGAGTGTATTTGGTTACTAAGAAAATTATATTTTTTTTGAAAAATATTATTTTTTAAAAAATTATTTTTGAGAAAATGTTGTTAAGAAATTAAAAAAAATTTCTCATAAGTATTTGATTAGACATAAAAAAATTTAAGAAAAGTTAGTTACAAATGATTATTTTTAAATTAATGTACAAAAAGATTTATTGAAAGGAAATTTTATTTTTTTCACCCTCTAAGCTGAACAAATTTTGGAGAGAATTTGTTGAGCCGAAAAAATTTTAAAATCATTTTTCAATATTTTTATCAACCATAATGCAACCTTAAGGCTTAAAATAAGGTTTATATTACTGGGAAGCCTAAATTTAATAGGGATAGCCTTAATGAAGGGTCATTCGAGGAAATCGGACGGTGATGTACTTGGCGTAACGCAGCTACCCAGGTGATTGGGTAAAAAAGGTCAGTGGCGGCAGTAACATACCTGTAAAGAACGAGGAAACTGCGAGGAAGGTATCGTTTCGTATGTTCCCAATTTGTAAGTAAATCAAGAAAGGGGAAATTGCGATTGATTTGGTTTTATCGGCGGTTCGACACCTCAGAATCGCCGGCGACAATCGGATTTCCGGCGACTAGGTGGCAGAATGTTAGAGAAAATCGGATTGCCGGCTAGACCATCGTTGCGAGGAAACAATTGGGTGGTCGATGCATCGCATTGTCAGGGTTGTTCGTCGCAGTTCACTTTCATCAATCGCAAGGTTCTTCATCTTATCCACTGCTTTCTAGTTAATTTCGTTTCAGTTATGAGCTAGATCATGCTATGCTAGTTAAAATTTATACAATAATTGATTCTTGAAGAACGTCATCATCTTCTTGGATGCCGATTTTGTTAATCCAAGGTGGAATTCTTCGTTTATTTTGGATGAAAATTTGAGATTAATGGGGAGAATTGCGTAATAAATTGATCCTTCTAGGGCGATTTTCTGTGGTTGTTTTGTTGATGAGAGAAATTGGTTCGCTTGTGTGGTGTAATATTATCAGAATGTGTTACGGATTTTTAAAGTGATTGGGTGTGAGACCTCGTGAAGCTAGTTTCATGTATTGTTGAATGATATGACCTATATGAGTGGAAATATTAGGTCTTCATGAGAGGATTTGACATGGGAAGAAGGGATTCTCTATGCTTCCAAAATGTAGGATGACTTGTATTTGTTGCACATTCCTGTATCATACTTGACTTGGTTGCGCATTTGCTTTCCTAATCGTGTGACTGGTGTAGTAGAAAACAAACCAAGAAATGCAATGATTTTATTAAGGAAAAATTTGAGTATTTAATGTTCTAGTTGTCCAATTTGAAGAAATAGAATCCACATGTGATGGGTGTTATTCCTCTTGTTGATATCCTTGTAGGCAACTTATCCATTTAGTTGTATTTTGCTTTCTATACTTCCTTATGCCATTGTTTTCATTTGACAACTCATGTACTTTACTTTTTTGTGTTTATCATCTTTTCCTCTTGTTTTCTGGCTTTGGGTTTCAGCATCACTGCCGTAGATGTGGGGGCATATTTTGCAACAGTTGCACCCAGCAGAGAATGGTATTGCGTGGCCAAGGTGACTCACCAGTACGGATATGTGAACCATGCAAGAAACTTGAGGAGGCAGCTCGTTTTGAAATGCGTCATGGATACAAGAGTAGAATAGGAAGAGGTCAGGTTGCCAGTCTTATCCCATAGTAAGAATAAGTTAAATAATTTTAGAGACATCATGAATTCCAATGCTTGAAACTTATTAATTATCTTTCTGCATGGGAAGCACATCCTGATGTTGTTCTGTACTTCCAATGACTTAATCAATTTTTCCGATTATAAAGTCAAAGTTTGGTGTGGGTGTTGTGCGGATGGATACATGTCATTCTTGTTTTTGGAGGGTCATGACTATTTGATAAAGGTGTCATATATGATGAAAAGAAGAATTCTTACTGGTTTGTAGTTGGTTCTATCCATTTTTTTGATTTGGCTCAATGAAGTTGAAACTTCTGGCGAATCATCTGTCCATTTTTTATAAACTAATTTATTATTGAGACGGTCGACTGAAAAGTCATTGGGGAGGTTAATCCTACTCACAAGTTACAGTTGCTTAGTTAGCTTTGCAATATGATGCTTTTAACGCTCCACATCATCTATATTATGCTGATTCTTCTATTGGCACTCCCAATTGGTTTTGACCAGGAGAATGATGCTATGAAGGACAAAAAAAAAAGGAGTTTGATACAAATTCTATTAATTGATCCTATAGTTAAGAATCATTGTTTATGATATTTATGTCCTTTTTTTTGTTTGTATTTGATACGTATGAAAGGAATTCGGGATTCCGTTAAAGCACTGGGATTTTGCTATATATATACTCACAGCTTTTTGTTCTTTTGGAAAAAAGTACTATTATGCAACAAGAAGCATTTTGGTCTCTTTGAAATCTTTTTCTTCACTCCATCACATTTGACATTTCAGGAAGGATGCCAGACAATTGCTTTTTTGAAAACTTATTTTATTGCTAGGGAAATCTTAGATTGAAGAGAAGTACTCTAAAAAAGAGTAGAAGTATTTTGTTTATAATATACTTGTATCAGAATGTCTGAAGGGTTTGACATATAAAAATGATGAAAGTGTTGATCTATAAGATAAATCCACATAGTAGCTCTAGTTTTTATAAATGCACAAATCTCCATGAAGTAGACTTATACAATCTCTCCAACCTCTTCTTAGACTTCATTTGTTGTTTTATTTGGAAATTTTTTCATTAGTTATTGTGAGAAGGGACATTAATTATTGGCCAAGGAAGATTCATGACTTTGTTAATATCATCAATGTGCTGATTTGAATGATCAGAAGCTGATGATTGGTCTGTAACAATATGCTGTGGTTGCATTGTAGTGAAGACTGGGAGAACAATACTTAGCCTTTGCAGATAGAAATATAAATACATCTTTTCATTTGGACACGTTGTTGAAGTTAAAGCAGCATGGTTGCTACTTGATCCATTTGAAACCTTTACTTATATAAGTATTTACAGAAATTATGGAATTCTTTTTGTTTCTGGTTTTGTTTCTATAATTTTTACTTAACTGTATAACCCTTTCTCTATATTTATTCATGCAAATACTTCTTTCTTGTTAGTTAAGAAAAAAATCTGTCATGAATGTGCTGTCAAGATATTCTATATTTTTATAGATATTTCTTGGCTAAATTGCATCAAATTCATTTTGATTTGCAAAAACATTTTTTTAGACTATTAGTGCTGCCAAAAGAAGTGATTCAAACACAATTTATAACTAAGTATTTCATTGCTAATGCCACCAATTGGGTTTCTTCAGGTGGTTCTAAAGTTGGAACAAAGTTTGAGGATGAAGTGTTAAATAAGATTAATATTGATGGGAAGCAACCATCTTTGTCAGGAAGAGCTTCTGCAACCCTCTCTGAAGTTTCTGATCTTGACGGGGGCATTAGCATTGCCTCTTCTTCCAGTCTTCATGAAGAAGCTGCCAATCATGATGGCAAAGAAGATGAGCCTCAGAATGACACTCTAAATGACATTGGGTCCAACAGCCCAGAGGAGTTGCGTCAGCAGGCTGTAGAAGAGAAAAAGAAATATAGAATTCTTAAAGGAGAAAATAAACCTGAGGAAGCTCTGAGAGCATTTAAGCGAGGGAAGGAACTAGAACGGCAGGCCAAGGCTCTAGAAATTGCACTAAGAAAGAGTCATAGAAAGGCTTTGTCCTCCAACAGTTTGACTAGCATCCAGCAAACAAATGATGATCTTGTGGAATCTGGTATGAAGAGGAAATCTTCTACTCAAATGCAAAAAGAAAACAAGGATGATCTTGTGGATGCACTAAGAGAACTGGGATGGTCCGACGCTGATCTCCATGATGCAGATAAGAAAACAGAAAAAATTAGTTTAGAAGGTGAATTTTCTAGTCTCCTCAGAGAAAGCCATGGCAAATCAACAGTCGACATGGGAGCTGGTGGCATTGATAAGACCCAAGTCATTGCTCTGAAGAAAAAAGCTCTTGCTTTAAAGAGAGAAGGAAAGATTGCAGAAGCCAAGGAAGAGCTAAAGCAAGCCAAAATTTTGGAAAAGCAACTTGAAGAACAAGAGTTCTTGGGTGGAGAAGATTCGGATGATGAGATATCAGCTTTGATTCGTAGCATGGATGATGATAAAGAGGAAGAAATATTATTGTATCATGAAAAAAATGCTGGTTTTAACTATGATAATATTTTGAGTGGTGGAACTGATCTTGGTGATGATGGTTTTTTTGATGTCACAGATGAGGATATGAATGACCCAGAAATGACAGCAGCCTTGAAATCTTTAGGTTGGACTGAAGATTTAGACCAACTTGAGGTTAAGGCTCCTCCATCTGTCCTTGTGGATGTGAATGCATTGCATAATGAGATTCTTTCTCTAAAAAAAGAAGCTGTTAATCAGAAGCGTGCTGGCAATACTTCTGAAGCATTGACCCTCCTGAGGAAAGCAAAATTACTTGAGATGGACATTGAAAAATTTGAGTCTCAGGGAAGCAGCTCATCTGCACCAAATTCTATGACACCAGTAGGGTCAACTTCTCAATTTGCAAAGAAGTCATCAATGCCAATGAAGATGGATCAAGGGATGTTTAAATCAGTGGAAGACATAAATCCAAAGTTACCACCAAAAAGCAAATTAATGATTCAAAGAGAGCTTCTTGGAATTAAAAAGAAGGCCTTGGCCCTGAGGAGGGAGGGACGGTTGGATGAAGCTGATGAAGAATTGAAGAAAGGAAAGGTCCTGGAACGTCAACTAGAAGAGATGGAAGATGCTATGAAATCAGATGCCAGAACAGTGAGTGTTGATAATGATTCTAAGTCAGTAAAAAAACAATTGATTAATTATGAAACATCAGAGCTCCACTTGGAAATTGATGGAGATGTAACAGAACGAGACATGCACGACCCTGCATTACTCTCACAGCTAGAGCAACTGGGATGGAATGATGAAAGCATTGCACATGAAAGTTTGCCATCTGAACCTCCTGAGCGGATAGATAATAAATCTGAACATGTTACTGATTCTGGAATGCATCCAACATCCAAAGTACAAGTTATGGCACCCAGAAAAAGTAGAGCTGAGATTCAGAGAGAGCTCTTGCAATTGAAAAGAAAGGCGCTTGCTCTAAGACGTCAAGGTAAGGCTGAGGAGGCTGAGGATGTTCTTGAAATGGCAAAGGCACTTGAGGCTCAAATGGAAGCAATTGAGGCTCCAAATAGAGATTCTGTGATGAGCTCTGGAACAGCCAAGGAACCTGTTAGTTTGGAGTCTCATATTACTCAGAAGATGCTTGCAACTGCAGACTCTATGCGAGAAATTCATAGTGGTAGTGGTAAATCTCCCAGGAGTCCAGTGAAAGAAGAAGATGAAGAAGTGACTGAGAGAGATATGTGTGATCCCATGCTACTCTCTCAGTTGAATGATATGGGATGGAAAGATGAAATTGTTGAACGTGCAAGCACCGTCAAACGTCATGAACTATCTGTCAATAGCTCTACGCAAGCCTCTTCCGAAGTACTGGTTGTAGCAGCAAGAAGTAAAGCTGAAGTTCAGAGAGAACTTTTAGGACTAAAAAGAAAGGCCCTCAACCTGAGACGCCAAGGAGAGGCTGACGAGGCTGAGAAGGTGCTGAAACTAGCAAAAGAATTAGAATTACAGCTCGAAGAGATGTCAGCTCCCAGAAATGATATGTTGGTGGACTCCACTAGGAACAATAATCCCGAAGCTATTGGAGCTATCATTTCTCAAAAGAAACCTGGAAATACGAAAGAAGTGGCAGTATTTAAATTAATTACTGATCTAAATGATGCATCTACTGAGCTTTTTGGTCTAGAATTGAACAAAAGCATGGCATCTAAACCTCATCCACTGAGTTCTGTTGATATTGCCCACAACATATCCGAGTCCATTGAAGATAAGAGTCCATTAATTGACATGCCAGAATCTTTAGTGGATAAAACAGTGGATCAAGATGTGTGTTCTTTTCCTCAATCAGGTCAGTCTGTCCAGTTTATGGATTTGCTAAGTGGGGGCAACTGGCAAAATTCAGAGTCATCTGTTGAGGACGAGGGACATGAAGACAGTTTTAGTTCTGGTATTATTTCCAAAGATAATTCATATGTTCAGCCACAAGTACTAACAAATCCTAAGACAGGAACAGGTAGCAAAAGCAATATTATGCCTGAAAAGAAAGTGGAAACAGTTGGAACAGTCCAGAAATCTCATTTTCATGACACAAACTCAGCTCTGATTTCCAACATACAAAGTAATGCAACTTCTCTTCAGCAAGAAATACTGTCTCGGAAAAGAAAAGCAGTTTCTCTCAAGCGAGAGGGTAAATTGGTAGAAGCTCGAGAGGAATTACGACAGGCAAAGCTTTTAGAGAAGAATGTACAAGATGACAGCCCCCAACAACCTGATGCAGCTTCTACTGATGTGCAGATTTCCACCAATCATACTTCACCTCATGAAGATGATCACAGGAAAGCAAGCCCGGCGATGAAGCCCACAACAGGGAGAGACAGGTTCAAGCTGCAACAGGAGTCTCTTGCCCATAAACGTCAGGCACTCAAGCTGAGAAGAGAAGGTAGAATTGGTGAAGCTGAAGCTGAGTTTGAACTGGCCAAGTCTCTAGAGTCTCAATTGGAGGAATTGACTAGTCATGATTCCTCAAAAGTTAGTGGTAAGGCGGTCAATGAGACCAAAGCAATGGATGATTTGGGTGTCGAGGATCTTCTTGATCCACAACTTTTATCTGCTTTAAAAGCAATTGGTTTGCAAGACGTTGAAATAGCTCCACAGGTTTCTTCTGCAAGAGCAGAAAGTGCGAAACCGAAAATTGGCAAGCCTGAAACCTCCATGCAGGAAAAGAATCAGCTGGAAGAGCTAATCAAGGCTGAGAAACTGAAGGCAGTGAACTTGAAACGGGCAGGAAAGCAGTCTGAGGCCTTGGATGCCCTACGACGAGCAAAAATGTATGAGAAAAAACTTAATTCTCTTTTTCCATAGTTTGAGTTCCTTGAGCATATTATTATATATAAAGATCCAGCCCTGTTTGGATGATGCATGGTGTAAAAGAATTAATTTTACTTCAATTATATTAACAGTTTTCTGGAGTGGTCAAGCTGTTTCTCAACTATACTGGTGGTTTAGAAGTGTCTGACATTGTTCTTTTTTCAATTTTTTTCATTTAATGTTTCTCAACAGAATATTATTTATGTTTCATTGGCTATGATGCACACGATTATATATCTTCGATTCTGGGTTTGCTGGTTCACGTCAGTGAGGCATCCACACAATAAACTGGGTGTTTTAGCAAATCTCTCACACGAACCTTATGGGGCTGTTTAGTAATTATTTGAAAATAATTTTAAATATAAAAATGAGACTTATAAAAATTCTTATATAATTTTTATAATTTTTGTTCTTATACTTAAAATTACCTAATAATAGGCAGACCCTAGTAGCTTTGATCGCCACCCTTTAGGGCACTTAACAAAATCTATAAAAGAAGACCAAAATTTACTTTTACTTTCACATTGTTATCATTATTATTATTATTTACTTTTCTTTGCTTTGCTTCGCTTACTGTTTATCTTAGCTACAGAAACGTAATCTTCTATAATTCCTAATTACAGCACACAAACCTATTCTACTCATACCCTCTCAAAAAGATTCAAGGAACACTCACACAGCCAAAAACTCAAAACAGAAAGGTTAAATATATTTCTTGAGCATCTTGTAATATGCCTTATACACATAACTTTTTTTTTTCATTATTTATCTTTTTTTATATTTCCTTTAGTATGTAGTTTGTTGAATAGGTGTTAAATTTTGAAAAATGAAACTGACTAGAATTTGAACCGCAACACTTGAAACAACAGCTTCAAGCTTGTTTAAAATATCAGGAGAGCTTTTTTGCACAAGCTTTTCAAATGCTGGGGAAGGCAAATCAATTATCTGATGGAAATGACATAAAATTACTAAATCAGGCACAAAGACAACAAAAGACACGTACCCAGCAGTATATCTTAAATTATCAAAGTTATATGCAGTACTAAATTAACAACAATCTGCATAACTAAATGTTGTAAATACTGGTATATTCTCAGTGTCCCAATTTAATATTTCCTCATGATCTTGCTTGGTCTAGTTTTTTAAGAGGCTGGTTTCTTCAAAAGACTCCCAAGTTCACAATGCCATAGAATCGAAGCTCTCTCCAGGCAAAAAAAAGAGAACTAGGACTGTATGAAGTATGAACTCCAGGGTCTTACTAACACTCCTTAGTATCTCGGGGGCGGAGGACTATTTTCTCCTGGAGGCGGCCGTGGTGCTCTGGGTCTTGCATACTCTGCAAAAATAACCCAACCATCGAGAAACTGCACAAAGTAAAAGAAAAGAAAAATGTGTCACTACTTCTCTATTAGATTATTGGTTAGATCACATCTACACTATTTAACACAGTTAAGTGAAAATATGGTCATATTAAATCACCTTGCCATCCATGCCCTTTATACCTTCTGCAGCCTCTTCTAAGGTAGTATACCTAACAAAACCGAATCCCTTGGAAAACCCATGGACAGGGTCCGTCACAACCCGAGCTGCAAATTACAAAGATTAATTAAGAATTCTACAGTAACGTGATTTCGTGGAAATACTTTGATAATGACATACCATGGACAACTTGACCAAATTTAGCAAAAGCCTCTCTGAGACCTTCACTTGTAGTACGCTTGTTAAGCCCTGAAGAAAATATAAAAAAAAATTCTTAGGAAACTGAAGAGCTAACATATTAAGGATAGCCATGTCTGAGTTTGAGCCATGAAGCAACAGGGTGAGATAGTCCCATTCAAATCTTTAAGTTTCACATCATTAAACTGAAAAAAAAAAAATGATATTCCAAGAGAAATGGATAGGTGAAAAAAAAAAAACAAAGTCGCTTCATGCTTTATAAATTATCCCATGCACAAACACAGAATAAACAAACAGCCAGAAAAAGATGATCCTTTCACCTGATATATGGATAATTCATGAAAAGACCTTAGCATGAGATAATAAAGGAACAGTGTCCGTGCCTATATATATTAAAGAAATTGTGTCGATGCCCAAAGGAGCTAAAAGTGTGATGTTTAATTCAATAACCTTAACCCAGCTGCATTTAAGTGAAATGCATTAAATCCTTGCAGGAAAGTTTTGATTCAATTCTACGAAACACCAAAAAATATGCAAAACACAACAAATAATAAAATCATCAAATCTTATAACCACATTCATTGATAAATAAACACTTAACTATGTAGGGATAACAAATAATTGGATGGTGCACACACAATTGAATCTTCAAGGCAAAAGTTAAAAATTGCCATTGGGCCAAATGAGAAAATTAATTCTTGAGATACCTCGGGGGATTAGCCACACCACACTCAAGTGGAAATCATCCTTGCATGGGGTCAACCAACAAAATTCATCGAACTAATAAAATTTGTTATTCAATTTGAGAATTGATGACATACTCATTGTCATCATTCATTATGACCTGCAATTTGATGGGGCCAGAAGTATCCAATATGGTTTGCAAGATATTTTCCATAGCAAGGAAACCATACTCATCGACAACATCTAACCTAAGAAAATTTGCATCTCACTATTTAGGGTAAAAATGCAAGTCATCTAACCTAAGAAAATTACGCGCCAAGATAAACATAAGATGACAAAAATGAAATGATCAACAATTCATAGACCAATGTTCATTATGTTGAGAAGACGTAGAATGCATCACTCTTGCATTGTACCAAGATCATACCATGATCATCCACTAGCTTAGTTCCATATTAACTCTGTTTACCAGAGTTGGGTATGGCTATCAGATGCTAAGTACATAATTATTTTTTGAAAGATAACAAGACAAATCATGTTAATCAACAAAAGAAAAAGCAGGAGAACCAAGAATACTCTGGCAACAGAAGTAACAACAGAGCAAATAGAAATAGCAGCAGAAACTCACTTCTTCCCTATGATATGAGTGCATAATTAAAGATCATACCTGTTTATTTTCAAATTATGAGATATGAGGGCAAGCAAAAGCCAAACTTGGATTTCAACACTTGAACAAGGTTATGCTTTTATAGTCTACCAACCTTTTTTTTTTTTTTTTTGTTGTGGAAAGAAACGAGAGGAAAGCATGGCAATGTAAAAAAGATACAAATGTGGTAATGACCCTTATTACACGATTTTGTAGCCACAATTGGCCAATTTTAAATAAGCGTAAAGACCTGCTCAAGGTTCCAATGGTATTGTGCTTGTTGTCTCAACGACAATGGCATTGTGCTTGTGAATTCTTTCTTTCTCTAGATTCCAATGGTAATGTGACATCATCATGGCCCCTCATTTTTATATAGATCCATTAGAAAAGGGAATTTGGCGAGGTCTTGACGCTTCTTGACATCATTGGTGGGGTCCAATTGTCAACCAAACCTTACAAGTTGTCTTGGCTGATTCGTTCTTTTGACATCTCAACGACATGGTGATGCATAGTACAAGAACCATCAAATTTAATGCTGGTTAAAGTACCTATTAATGTCCCAGAAAGCAACTTGTCAACATATTCAGACTGAGAATGCTCTTCCAAAAGTGCCACAAATTCCTTACCACTTTCAATTTTATCAATTGTAAACTTGGTGTGATTTTCTATAATCATATAAGTAAAACATTAAATTTAGCCTGTTTTATCTCTCAAGCCTCATGGAAAGACCTGTGAGCTGGACTCAGTAAAGCAGTGGGTTTCTCTGGTTGGAGTGCAAAATCGAGATCTATAATACCTAGGTAAAACCGGACTTGTTCACATCAATCAGGAAATTGAGCCCAGTAAACATTACAACTGATGAAGTTAGCGAATGAAGGGAACCAGGAATAGACAAAGCAAACACATAAAACGCTCATACGTCACAACTTGGAGTGGTAAAGTCAAAAACATAAAACAGATTCAAACAACTTCACATATACACAATGTCAATAAGCTCATTAAACATTAAAACAGACAAAGTTAGTGAATGAAGAGAACCAAGAATAGGTCCCTGCAAACACATCAAGTGCTGATACATTACTACTCTGAGTGTTAATATACAATAAACATAATTGATGCTTGATTTAATTTCGCATCATTAGTATGCATGGCTCCAGTAAGACATCTCTACTATCTTTGGATATAATAAATCCATTAAATTTAGGATAATAATTACCAAGATCATTTTCATAGAGAATCAAATAAACCATTCACACTTTAGGAGATGATTAAATATTTTAAATCTAATGCTCATTAATATACATATAACTATAACAAATAATATATAACAAATCATTACAGGCCAAGAATCACATAGTTATGGTTGTTCACGAGAATCTCCATCAGTTCTAAATTTAAAAAAACAAAAACAACCTTAACAAAAAGAAACACTAAATTGACAGCCACAGTTACTTTTTTTTTTTTTTTTTTTTTGCTTTGTAAATTTACAACTATTGGATGGATAATTAACTTGTTCCTCTTGGTGTGTGCCTATTAATCCAGCTGTGATGAATACTACAGTACCTATTCATCAGTTTTTTTTTTTAAACCGTCTTTCTAATCATCCAGTAGATATGCTTTCAGAAGATTCTCATGAACAAAATTAAAGTTACCTAATCTGACACTATACCTAACGAGATATGAAATAGAAATTTGACCATTTCCCATCTCATGTGATTTCCACCCCAAACAAATAAACAAAAACACCTTAAAACGCAGAATATTCTGAATCTCTTACAACAAAATCGCTAATTTCTTTCAAACCAGGGAAAAAAAAAGCCCAAAGACTCAAAGTTTGTAATGAAGCAAGAAGAAACAGAACACGCGACTGAGGAAAGTGAAGGCTTGCCTGAGACGAAGAGATTGGTGGATGGCTCCGCCGGAGGAGGAGCAGTCGCCGCAGCATTTGTTGGCGGAGGAGTGAAATTGAAGCCCGAAAACAGCCGCCTACCGAATCCACGAGTCACCCCCGTGGCCGTAGTCGTCGCCGCCGCTCTCATGGCCATTGCTGTTTGATGCTCTCCTTTCTTCCACTACTCCGCGCAACGCCGCCTGCAAATCGAAATGGTCGCTCTCGATTCTTCCCTAAAAGCAACTAATAGCAAGTACTAATACTGGAACCGCCAATGGAAGAATTACAAAATTGCCCTTATTTTTTATTTTTGGCGAATTTATTATTATTATTATTATCATTAAACCTATTAACAGGACTCAGAATTAGTTAATTATTAATTTACTATTTTAACCTTTTTAATAATAAGATTAACTTTTGAAAAAATAAAAATAAAATAAAAGTCTTACGGGTGGTGGTATTATGGAAGGTAAAATTAGGCATGTTTGGTGTACAGAATGAGATATGATTATTTTGGTAGGATAGGATAGAATAAGATAAGATGAGATAAAAATATTTTTAAAAATATATATTTTTAAAAAAAGTAAAAGTTAAAATTTTTTTTTTGTGAGATAACTCAATCCCACAAAAAATAGTAGGATTGAATTATCCTATCAATATAAGATAACTCATGTGGGTCCGGATAATTTTTTATCCAATCCTATGTAGCACCAAACATAGGATAGAATAAAAAATTATCCTATCATATTCCAATCCTCCCTACCAAACATGGTTAGTGTTGAGTTACTCCCTATTAAAATGTTAAGACAAGAGCCGGCCAAAACTATCAAAGTTCCAATACAAATTTTTTTAATTATATAAATAACTTTTTTTAATTGGAAAAAAATATTTTTCTCAATTGACTTCATTTAAGAAAAAAGGTCTCACTATATTTTCACTATAATCATTTTATTCAGGACATCTCCACATTAAATTTGAATAAGTTATAGTTGTATAATTAAATATTGCATCATAGTGAAACATAGATATATGGTGTATAATAATTACACCCTTTTTATTCTCATTTCTAGTAGTTTACAAGGATTGCAAGAAGATTGGAGTAAGTAATTTTTTATTTTTTCTTTTAATACACAAAGCTGATTGGAAATTAGAAAGGAATGCACAATAATTAGCAAGAACCAAATTGTAGACAAGAGTATCAAAAGCTTTTATCTGGGCAGGGTTGATAATCTAAGACAAGATGTGTTCCTTACTTTTAGAATCTGCAACACCAAGCCCATATCCATGTAGGCAATATTTAAAGTTATTTCAACAAATGGGATATCTGAAGGAGATTAACAAATGCTTATATTCAGGTTCTTCTGTACTTCTAAAACGAGACCTCTTATGTGTTCCTCAGCTTTAGCCTTCGTAGCATTTGTTTCATACATGCAGCAATAGCTTAATGATACAACGTCACCTATCTCTAGTTCAACCTAACCAAAAAGCAACTTAAAAAGTTGGTCAAAGAATATATTTACTGGGGACACAAATCCTTTATATGACCCTTTTTGATTCAGCAACAGCAAAGTGCTTTATATGACCCTTTTTGATTGAGCAATAGCAATAGCTTAATGATACAACGTCACCTATCTCTAGTTCAACCTAACCAAAAGCCAACTTAAAAAGTTGGTAAAAGAATATTTGATAGGAGATTTTTCAAGTTTTTCAATTTTCTAAAATGTACTTCTTTTAAACTTGAAAAAATGTACTAAATACAATTATAGATGTACTTGTGAAGTCATTTGAAAATCAAAACAACGTCGAAGAGTAATGAAGAAGTCGGTGATATCTTCTGTTTCGTGATGACAAAAATGCATGGACTAGAAATTCAAAGCTAGATGATAAGGGCCAACAATTGTCAAGATGTTCTTTAAGAGATGGCGTATAGCCTTGTTTGCACCATTTGGCCTCTACTAGCATTACTTTTAGTGAAATTTGCCCGCTAATAATAACAAAAAAAAAAGACGGAAAAAAATATTAGCAATGTAATTAAATGTATTCATAACTTGTGATATATAGCTCACTATCTACTAAATCAATCATAAGATGATCAAATGAAAATTCTTGATTATCGTCGATGGTTGATTAATGATGTTTCGATCCCAATGAATAGCTACTAATTTTTATTTGACCACCTTACACCCAAAGAATATTCTTATACAAGACCTCACCACCCAAACCAATGTTATTTTTTACAAAATTGTTGGAAACAAAAGTTTGAGAATATAAATTCTCTCATAATCAAATGATTTAAGCAAGTTCAATGCATGAGCGATGGAGTTAGACAAACTCATAAAATGTGTTGCGTATAGGACTTAAAAAGGCTCTTGGGAGGCAAGTTATGATTGGTATCACACAAAGATAATTAACCGTGAGAAGAGATTATCGATTTTGTCAAGTATGGCAAGACATGCCACCCTTGTTCTTTAAGAATATGGAAGGTCATCTCATTAGTTATGTAGTAGAGTGATAAGAAGTAGACTTTCTTATAGTATGGAAGCTTGTCCATTGCCTTATGATAATCGTAGAAGTTATAAATCAAGAGTACTAGCTAGTTTATTACCAGTAGTAATTGGATTATATAGTGATGCTTCAATAAAAATCTCCCAGTTCCTCAAAAGACCCACAGGCATGACAAATGTCATTGCTAATTAGCATGAAATTCATGACTTTTGTAAGCCATTTTCGGCAGTCTCTAGTCAGGTTCATGTGAAATCCCGATCGGTCTCTCGCAAAATTCAACTTTATGGCTCCATATATAGAGATTCATCCACCTCCTAAATGGCACGAAACATCACACAATCAATCAAACCCTTTCCATATTAAAGTCTTCCTTCAATCCAAGATTCCAATGCAAAAGACACAAGTCTCCTATCTATATGATAGTGCTACAAGAATTATTTCATGCATAATATCGTGTTTATGAATCTATATGCCTTGACAAATTTCAAATATCTTATTGAAGTGTGGTTTGAATTGTGTTAAAGTCCAACATTGGCCCATTTGAGCAAATCAGGAATCATATCTTTCTCCTTTTTATACAAGTCCATATACCACCAAGCCTCTAATCTTATCATCTTCCAATGCAAAAGAATTTCCCAAGGAATGGTTCACCTGTTTGCAAGGTTTGCGTCTTTGAGATGTTTTTTTTTTTTTTTGTGAACTCAATAGGGTCATTGAGGATTTTATCTCCTTTGCAAAACACGTATGCTACTTTATATAAGTTTAGCATTCCCTTCACATCGCTGCTAAGTGATTCTCTGAAATTTCCTGTCTCATCCTTAAACACCCCTGAAAAAATCATGTATCAAAGAGGGAAAACTTACAGATATATATTGATTCATAAAAACGTATGCGCACTCTGGATGATGAACAAGCTTGGTGATTTTCTTTTTTTTTTTTTTTTTTCAAGCTTTGTGTACACTGAACGTCTTTAACCCACTTTTTGATATAACTGCCTAATTCATTTATTTACCAGGTAAAACCTTAAAAGTGAGAGCTGTACAACACAAGTCCTCATTCTTCCACTTACCCTTCTTGCTTTCTGCGTCTTGAAGGATTTTCTAGGTCTTTTTCTTAAAGAGATATCTGGCACCAAGTCTTTGAGCATGTCAATCAATTCGAGCTGAGCTACTTGATCAGTTGCCATCTTTAGCAAGAGCTTCATCTCTTCCTTCATCTTCTCGGTTTAACTCGTGTATGTCTCACCTTGCACAAAAAAAAATTCAAGTGTGCATCATGAAATATCAGTTACAACAGTTTTTGGTAACCTTGCAAATTACTTATGACCGCTCAAGGCTATGATGGGCAATTGAGAGAATCACCACAAAACTGCTCTCTGGTGGCTTGACAAAATCGTAATCACAAATGGTTGGTTGGCATTAGTAATGCTAGGAGCACGTAGGAACTTTAGGATACATCGGATATTTACAGAAGTAGCAGGGCATTTGCTTATAGCTAGTCTTCTTGGTACTAATTAGTACTAATTGGCAATTTTTCTTCAATTTGGTTATGATGTAGTTGTGTTGCAAATTCTAACACCTTTGTGCAGTTTACAAAGATATGCATTTGCAAACTTGAATGAGGTTGGCTTGTTTGGATTAGTATGTTCTAGATGAACTTAAAAAGCACCAAAAGTAAGAACAATGGCTAACTATTTTCCTCTAGTCAAATATGAGTTTTTAGGCAACAACAGAAAAAATTTCTATCCTTCTTCTTTTGGGTCTACGAAAGCCTAAAAGAATCCATTAACTCAGCTGGTTTAGCTAGATGCAAAAGTGAAAATCTTTAATTTTTAGGGCCGCGATTTAGATAATTTTTCAATCGCAAAGAGATTGCCCTGATCATATTCATGAACAGAAACCTTTTAGAAAGATGTACTCCTTTCAATGAAAAATCTTGAGCAAGTTTGTTTTTGATTCATTTGAAGTTCAAATTATGAAATTAACTAATTAATTAACCAGATTATGTGCATCCCATGCACCTTCAATATAACCTTAACATGTAAGTGTCTCTTTCACACTCTAGAAGAAATCTCATGGAGTTCTTCTAAAACAACTACTTATATTACTCATATATTTACTCCTTTTTGGACAGAGCAGTTTCACACGTCTGCTTATTTTATTAACATTAAATCCATACAACAAGAGGTTGATCAGTGTTTATGGCGATTTTAAGACCTCTTTCAAATTAGTGAAGAAATCAGAGACCACTTAGCCAAATCTTTCCCTAACATTGAAACAAAACATATAATGTATCTTCCAAAATTGCACTCTTGAATGAAACTATCAGAATATATGTCTGAAACAACAAGAAGTCCAGGGATTGAAGAAAGGTAGAAAACAGAAACAGAAAAAAGAATCTCATTAAGCACTCTTATCAGCTTTGGCAGCTGTAGCAGCAGCTTGACCTCTAAGACGACCAGTCCTCCTAGCAGCAATGAGACCAACCTTTTGCCCTGGAGGTGCATCACGACGAACCGTACTGGCGTGCCCAATGTGCTGGTGATTACCACCACCATGAGGATGCTCCACAGGATTCATAGCAACACCACGAACCTTGGGCCAGCAGTTCCTTTTCACTCTGTATTTGTGATAGGCATTTCCGGCCTTGAGCATAGGCTTCTCTGTCCTTCCTCCTCCGGCTACTTGACCAATCATGGCACGGCACCCACTTGGTACAATTTTTTTGGCACCAGAAGGTAGTTTGATCCTGAAATAGTTCTCAAAATCAAACATATCTCATTTAAATTTAATAAAAAAAACAAAAAGAAAATGTATACAAAGGCTCCATATATCAATAGGCATGAACATGTTTGGTGGAAGTGATTATATCTTTTTGCTTTCCCAATGTCAAAAATAAGTAGGTCTTGTTGAAAAATAACTTCCCAATTACATAATTTTTATCACAAGCAAAATGCAGTTGTTGTAGAATTCATCGGTAAACAACATTTCAAATTGGATAGTTTCAGTTTGAGATTAAGAAAGATAAAATAATCATGACCCTGTCACAGAAATCCAAATCAAGGAAATTCACCTGTTTTGGCTAATTGGAATCCTAATTTAATAGAATAATAATGAATACATACAACAGTTTAAGGTCCCTTTGATTCACTTTTAACCAGTAGATGAATGAAAACTGCAACTCATGTTTCTTCTCAAAGTAAAATTGGAACATACAATTCCCACTAAACTAAGCTAATACAAACACTAACGGAAAGAAACTGAATGGATTATACAAATCATTTATATAGTAAACTTAGCACGACCAACAAGAACCTACGCAACATTTGGTGTTGTAATTCAAATACAATCTTTAGTATCCAAAATTTGAACACATAGAAAATGTGGTTGGTTAACTAACAAAAGAACAATTATTTCAAGATTCCACAAAGATAACATGTTTATAAAAAAAACCCATTACAATTTAAAATTCTTCACTTCGATTCAATCAGAAGGAAACAAACACTAGCAACATAAATAATTAAAAAATCAAAAGGGTGGGTGTACGGTCATCAATTCAAGATAACTCAACATAATATACACAAGAAAAATAAAAAATCCCAAAACAAAGGGTAAGTCATGCCCTTGTAATTCTACCTCTAGCTAGATAACCTATTGAGGCTAAAAAAAAATTAACGGGCAAATGCATCTCATCGACATTGCTATAAATTGAATGTTGATGCGTGTTTCAAGTCGATCTAATTAAGCCTCCAAGGAAAAATCAACAAAGGGTGTTTGCGGTTATGTTCCTTTTCCTATGATAAGCAATAGTCATCTTCCAAAAATTAGATTCATTGCAATTCAAACAGACATATTCAAATCAGAAAGATGCAAGTCTAAAAAAAAACAAAAAAAGGCCCAAAAACCAAAAATACGAACCTGGTGGTGCCATTATCAGGGTTATGACTAATAACAATGGCGTAATCTCCAGAAGCCCTGGCCAGAACCCCTCGATCACCAACGTGGTGCTCGACGTTGCAGACAACAGCTCCTTCAGGGATGGACCGAAGAGGCAAGACATTACCCACCATGAGATTGGCTTTCTTGCCACAGTAAACGAACTGACCTGTGTACATGCCTTCGGCAGCTATGAACAGCTCCTTCTGGTGCTTGTAGCGAAATGGGTGACGAAAGGTCACTCTGGCAAGGGGCGCGCCACGGCCAGGGTCGTGAATGATCTCGGTGACGACGCCCTTAAGATAGCCGTTGCGCTCGCCGAAGTCCAGGCTGCGGAACCTGGCCGGACCCTTGCGGTGGTGGGTGTGGGACTTGAAGACTGATCCAGCACCTTTACGCTGGGCTCTGATCACTCGACCCATCTCTCTCGGCTCCGCTCTGTTGCAGGTGACTGTTGTGAAAGAGCGAGAAGGAGAAAACGAGGAGACGGTGGGGAAGAGAGACTGGGGGGTTTATGTTGTGTTGTGCCCTAGTTAGGGTTTTGTCGAAGCAATTATATGGGCTAGGTTTGGGGGCTTTCAATGGGCTGGGCTCCAGTACTTGAAGTAGATCCTAATAAGCGTCTATCAAAGATTGTTGGTATTTATATATTTATTTATTTAGTAAAATTAAGAAAAAGCTAAATATCAAATATACCAGTTATAAGGGTTCATGGCTTTTTGAATTGAAGAACAATATATTTGAAGCCAGTATTCGCACAAAATGAAAATTATAAATAAATTTGAAAAGAAAAAATCTATTGTTTCGATTATCATTTATTTATTTAAAAATATTCAACTAGTGGTAGAAAATTGGCGATATAAATAAATATAATTATTTAAGAGCAAACACATCGAGATAAATCAAAAGTTTTTTGTAATATCTTTTACAAATTATTATATTCTTAAAATTATAATTGTATATTGTACATCAAAGATGAATGATAAAATGTTTTGGGAACATAGTTTACGCAATAATCTCAATTTTAATGTACAGAAGAAATGTATACTAATTATATATACTACCTGTATATAATTGTTATGGTTAAGAATATAAAAAATTGTATATCTTATAAGTGATTAATGAATTACAAACAATAATAAATAATATACCAATTTTAATTCAACATTGTAAAGTATGAGTGAACAAAACAAAATATAAAATTTCGAAAAGAATGACGTGTTATAATTCTGAAAACAACTAACTTCATGATATTGTTTGGAATATGAACCTTGAATATAAATCTATACATTACTTCATTATGTATCAAATATCAAGTGTGAGACTAATACCCTTACTTGGTGATCAATGATGATCTGAAAATTGTTGTTTTATTTTTAAATTGAAAAACAAAATACAAACTTTAGAAAAGTATTCATTATATGTCTTACTACTTGACAAGACTCGCACGACATTATTAGACATAATATCTATGTTTCTATGAAAAATCAAGGAAACGAAAATAATAAAATAGATACAAGAACATCGTAATATATACCATTAATATAAATATATGACATGTATAATATAGACTGCAAAAAATGTAAACTATTGGGTTACAATATTAAGAAGATATATGAAAATGCTCTACAAAAAAATATGATCTCTTTTTCGTAGTAGTCTTTCTAATTTTTTGGATACAATTTACAAGCATTTTGTTATGATATTACATTTTAACATTGGCCTTGTTGTTGTAATATCTTCAAGGATATTTTTCTATCAAAATAAATATACATTATTTTAATAATTTATAAAATTATATATGTATATTAGTGGTATACATTACGTATACTAATAGCATACATGATTATAAAGAATTTTAAATCTGAAATAGGTAGTATTTAGTATTAAGTATATTAAACTCAATACAAATAATAGGTTATAGGTAGTTTTTACAAAT
>JAJIYU010003462.1:0-26875 GCA_030144865.1 Tinospora cordifolia
TGTAAATGAGTATGCTGAATTTGAATGTTTTCTTTGAATTTGAGCATTTGCATGTTTATTTAAATGCATCTAAATGCCTTAGATAAAGAATATTCACTGGGCATGTTGTAGTTCACTCAATTTTTAACATTTTAGGAATCGATAGAAAAGGAAAAACGCCAGCGCAAGAAGAGTAGACAGCTCTTCTAGTTTTGCTATGTGCGTGGGTGATCTGTTTTATGAGTTTTACTTTTGTATAATTATATTTATCATTATATATGTAATATCAGCTAGAGAGATATCAATTTACTTTTACTAAGATGAGAGTGGAAAATAGTTTTGATTTGTAAATGATGTATGGAATATACTGTGTATATTTGTGGATCATAATGTTGTTTATCAGGTGAAAGTTCCATTTGGGATAAGTCAAAGTTTTAGAGAAGACTCTGTCAAAATTTTGGTAGGGATATTGGGTAGGATTAACAGAGAGAGGCTGACATAGTACTATATACGTAGATGTAGCATATATGGTATTGTGTGCCGGTCGTGACGTCACTTCTATGAAGTGGGTTGCGACATTTTAAGTCTATACTTTGATGATAAAACCATCAAACATATCTCCCGAGTTAGTCTAACAATCTAGGATTGTCCTATTTATGGACAATAGATAGAAAACATTAGAAACACAAAGTATAAAATAGAACATCAAAAATAGATTAATCAAAATAAAGAATTAAGGGTTCTTACAATCAAATTTACATCCTAGAATGAAATTACCTATCTGACATTGAGTATGTAACATAGAACATTGAATTAAAAATAAACCAGATCATACAACAGTGCACTTTCTCTGAATTCTTCTCCATTCTCTACTCTGTCTCCGTGCTCGTTGTAAAAAAAATCTAACTTTTTAGCTCTAAATCTATTTTTCTATTTATACTAAAGCACTTAAAAAACCCAAAAACCATGAGTTATAAACCCTAAAAATAAGATTTTAATCGCACTATTGCTGTAGAAAATCATGGTAGGCTCGACCACTTAAAATTCTAAAAAAAAATTACGAGTCTTGTTAATAATTGTATTACCGCGATAGTCCTTCTACAAGTAGAATTATTCCTTTGGTTACTGCAGTAGTGATTCCCTACAATGGTTCTTTTACTGGTTACCATAGTCGTGGGTCACAATAATGTATTAGCCTACTTTTACTCATTTTAACGTTCTAGTTACCATGGTAGTATGTTCCTCTACTACTGTAGTTAGTTGATTTTTTGTACTTGGATCTTTTTTCAAGCTCATTTCTTATGTGTGTCCATCTCCACTTGATCTAAATCTACACAAGCAATTAAGAACCTTTCTCAAGCATTAAATCACAAATATAAATGGATAAAAATCATGTCAAAATTCTCTAAGTGTATGAATAAACATGCAATGCTAAGATAAATGTTCATGCACTTATTTATAAGCAAATATGTCCTATTTTCTACTTAACTCATGCAAAAACATATGAAAATACCTATAACATAGTTAATATGCTATGCAACTAACAACATACTCTCAAACTTAAGTCATTGTTCGTCCCCAAACAATAACTCAAACTCTAGAGCTTACATACCATAACATACATAGTTAAGTTTGCTTTCACTCATCATTGTGACCTCCATTTTTCATTCCTATAGCTTGTAATTAATTAACAAGTCCATAGGGTCATTCTGGTTGTCTTGAATTGCAGTCCATCCTCCATTCTTCTTAACTTTACCCTCGTCTTTCAGTAATTCAGTTCTCCTACATTGTGTAGGTGAGTTGTAGTCACCATCCCACTCATAGAAATCCTTTCCTAATACCTAAGTCACAAAGTCCCTTAATGTTCTCTTCTATCTATCCTCTATTCATGATTAGTGGTTTTCCTTTTAGGTTGTAACATGGCTTGGATTTAAGTATGAGTGTGATAGGATTTAAATTCAGAATCAAATGTACACTCATAACAATAATAACAACCTTCTTTGTTTGATCCTTTCTTTTAAATGTTTGGTCCCCTTCTGTACATTCCTTTGTGTTTCAAGGAGCTCAACATTCATCAATAATACTAAAGTAACTACATATAAGTATATAATTTTTGTAATTTTTGTTTTTTTAAACAGAACATAAAAAATATATGTACATTAGTGATTGCATCCCTCCCTTCTTTACATCATCACACAAGGCATTATCATTACCATGAGTGCCAATAAATAGGTTCAATTGAAGCATGCATAAAAGGTACAGTGTTTATGTTTTGTTTAGGTTCATTACAAAGAAAAATTCTTCAAGGCTCAAAATTGGTTGCAGATGATTTTTAAATGCTAGGACTGACCTTTAGGCAAAAGCTCAAACAATGATGGCCTGCTTAATTTTCCTCCTAAAGTCATTTCTAAGTAGTGTTCAAAATATATTTGATTATTTCACGAGTCTGTGAGAAATTCTCTCAAGTTGTGTTATGATTTTTTCACTCCTCACTTTCCTCAATTTTTAAATTCTCAATTCACCTAAGACTAAAGAGTTTTGTCAAAGTCAAACTTTGGACAAATCAAACACACAGACTATTTGAAAGTACCCTTAGTTCTTTATCTCATCACACTAGAGGACTTTTCAATTTCATAGGTCACTCAGTGAAAATTTTTAAAAAATATGACATGGATGTAGCCTAAGTGACATAGACATATTTTGCATGCTCATATCCTAATGCTATATGCCTAGACGTCTTGTGATATCTAAATGTCATGATAGAATTTCAATAATAATTATGTGATATGCTTATAAATATGCAGTTCAAAGGAAATGTATCACACAATATATAAAAAAATAAAGATAAATAACTTGAACTTGAAGATATTTGCATCAATGCATACCCCCAAACTTAAATTATGCCTTGTCCCCAGGAGCACAACTTCAATATGATGCATACACACACACACATAGAGGAGAATACACTAAAGCACAAACATCCGTACACACACTTGCACTCAAAAAACATGCGTAGAGCAAAAAGATAACAAATATGATTAGTAAGCACTCCACAAATAATGCAGGCGATTAAAAAGGAATGTGTGACAACATTAAAAGAGGTTTTTAAGTAGCAAGAGTAATAGGAAGATAGTAGTGAAACAAAATCAGACACATCCCTAGAATAAATAAACAAAAGCTCATACATCATGTCCAAAGAGCTTGGCCTCGGTGATATGATCAAGGTCATCAGCACTACCAGTTGTATTGTCATCACCATCATCATTATCATCGTCATCATCAAAATGCGATGGGGCTCCACTACCACCTGGCATGTCGCATGCGATGAACAGTGGAGGAGGCCTCATTTGACCTAGCTCAGGATGTGCTACAATGAGGAACTTTGTAATGTAGGAAATCCCCTAAAAGAGTTGCTCATGCTCTGAAGTAGGTGTACTAGAGCTAGAGGTTGCAATAGGAGTAGGTGGAGTAGGTAAGCAGGTGTAGCAGTAGTCCTCCTCCTCTTCACTGGTGTAGTGGCGTGCATCTTGATGGAAATATAATCTTTCATCTGGAAGGTGGGCTCGCCCGATTGCCACATAACACCAGCCTGCTGACATAACAAAGCGATGTCTATTGGATGCAGGAGATTCACATTAGTCTTGTCAACGGAAAATCTAATAGAATTGGAGATGACGTTGCCCACATTAATATAAATGCCCTTGGTTATGCAGTATACCAGAATTGCTCTGTAACACCCCTGTTCTCTGTCCTTTTGCTTTGTCATATCATGGTCACGCATAGAGAGGTGTGCCCATAAGTTATTAAATATGTGATCGAGACACTACACGTGTCAAAGAACTAGGGTGTTATTGATTCTATCATCTGACATCTCTCATCAACATCATAATCAGATGTGAATAATCTATTAGTCTCATGGAGACACCAAGAGATATCAATAGGAGATAAAACATGATAAATCTCATCAAAACTCATGGATTAAACTGAATAAAACTAGACATAATGTGTTCAAGTAATAGACTGAAAACATGCTCATATGGCCCATTACCAATTCCTAAAGTCACTAAAACAAAAATAAATTAAAAGGGTCATATGCCCAGTTCAACTACTATTCATGGACTGAAATAAAGTAAGTCAAATCATGACCTTCCCAGTGAGGTCTGCGGCCATCAAACAATACCCAGCTATACTGTAACTCAAACTGTCTCAAAGGTCACCTGAATAGAAATGTGGGGTGATCTCAAGAGCTTAGTAGATCATACATAGTACATCCATAGTATTATTCAAGCCAAAATGTCAAACACACAATCAACTCAAACACATTACGCGTTTCAGTTATTAAGTTTTTCAATAGTTGTTAAATTAGACTGTGTTAAATTAGTCCTGATATTCTCTCATCATTATCGTGTTGAAGGAGACAAGGAAAATGCACTATATGCCAGATTCCAATGGGATAAGGGGTACACCCGTTACCCAACCCGGGAACAAGGGTCACATCCATTGCTCCATCACCAAAGAACTAGGAATACACTCATCATTCTATCATTAGGAATTAGGGACTAACCCATCATTCCATCAATAAGAACACCCACAGTGATCCCCTGTGGACCACTGCACCAGGTCGTGGTTCAAATATTAATTTAACTTTAATTAGATCATACTCGTCGCATCATATTAAGCATGAAAACTAGACCATGTGATATTATTCAAATAAATCAACATGTTAGTCATTTCTTATCTCATATTATGAAGACATATAAACGACCAACATGGATACATACATCATGTTATACACCATTCATGCAAACAAAGAGCTCATAAATTCAATTAGTGTCAAAACATCCCCTAGCATGTTTCTAGGCATTTAATAAGGTAAACACACATCATATTTAACATTTAAAACTCAAATAAGACTAGGGAGCAAGGTAATCTTATCCACTTCTTACTTCATTCCTCGCGTTCTAACTCTCGCCTCGATGGTTTAGGATCCTTGACCTTGTAGTATAGTATATGATCCTCATCAGTATAAGTATTCACATAGTTCTTTAACTCATGGGACAATTTTTTTTACTAAATAATATGTTATAAGATAATCAAATGGTTTATGGAGTGTGCATGAGACTTGAAAAACACAAAAGGCTCAACGCATTACTGTGGTAATGTGAGACTGTTCTCTATGCGTTGTTATTTTTCTGGTGTGTGGGACTGCTACACATTGGACCTAGAATTCAAAAATAGATGTTTCAAAGGATGGGAAAATCTTATACCTCAGCTCCATTCGTTGCTCTGCTCGTTTGTCTCGCTATAATACTTTGAACATGGCTAATGCTCTATTTTAGTAAAAGAGTATTCGCAAACTTTGATTTAATAACACGATTGTGATAAAGCTACATAGGTTTTACTTGAATCTAACTCATACCTTCGTATTTTCATCTAGAACGATGCCTCAACTCATTTTCTTCATGATATGTGCACCTTCCTCTAATGGTGTTTGTAGAATAGCTATCACGGAAGAATTAATACCAATCTGAGATGTGTGAGAGGAAGGGAAAATCACGGAGGCGGTTAGGGTTTGTGAGTAGCGTAGAATGACGTGTTTAGGGTTTCTTGCGCAATATCTCTACATATATATAGATAACTCATACCCCCAGAACTTCCGTTTCTAATCTTCAATGGCAATACCATGGTCTTTGCAATACCGCAGTCTTTGTCCCATTACCGCGGTATTGGAACTGTTCCTAATTGCAAGACCGCGTCACTAGACTGCGGTGCCATGTCTTTGCCAAAATTTATGAATTTTTAATCGTAGGATCACGGTACCTTGACCTAGTAACACGTTCCTCACATGGATATTTTTTTTTGACAAAATTGTGATGTACTATTGCGATCCTGATTTGGGGATCGCGATAGTGGTGTGCGTCTCTCTTTTTTTTGGCAATTCTACTCTTTTTTTAGGGTTTACAATACTACCACCCTTAAAAAAAATTTCATCCTTGAAATTAAAGAGTGATCACATACCTGTACGATGCCATCCATTCAGCTGCTCCTAGTGAAGAGGTCAGGGTACTTCTTTCGCATTTCGGTCTCTAATTTCTAGGTCGTTTCTTTTGAATCATAGTATCTTCACAGAACCTTGACTAGAAGGATGTCCTTAGTTCTGAGACTCTATACCTTACAATCTAATATCTTGATCGCTGGTTCTTCGTAGGTAGCATCGTCCTGAATTTTGTCTTCCTCCCAATGTATGATGTGAGAGGGGTCTAGTTCATACTTCCACAACATTGATGCATGGAATATATTGTAGATTGAAGACATTCTATTCGGTAGGTCTAGCTCGTAGTGTAACACACCAGGTCCCACTACGTGATGATATTGTCCCCACTTAGACACACACATCGTTGAGGTTTTGTTCCTAGAGAGACTCGAACTCGAGCCCCCCAAAAGGCCTCAGCACTAATGAATACCTGCGTATGCACTCATAGCCCAGTCTCAACTCTGAGGTTCAGCCGATGTGGGATTATTACAATCCACCCCTCTTGGAGGTCATCTTGTCCTCAAGATGCACACCCGTTACACTCAGAGCCGGCTCTAATACCATTTTGTAACACACTGGGTCCTACAACGTGAAGATATTGTCCCCACTTAGCCATGGACACACCGTGGGGATTTTGTTCGTGGAAGGACTCGAACTCAAGCCCCCCAACACCCGCGTATGCACTCATAGCCAAGTCTCAACTCTGAGGTCCAGCCGATGTGGAATTATTACAATGTTGTAATTCCCTGAATTCTCTGTATTCAATCTAATGAAATTTATCATCAATTTAGTGGAATTTGGATGCCAAATGAAATCAAGTTCATTTCAGGGCTAAATTTAATAGGTTTCAAAACTCTCATTTAGTGACCTTTAGGGACCCAAAACAACTTGAAATAAAGTAAGGTGACATGAATCAACTAAGGGGACAACATATCCAAAAATTAGAACAATCGGTCGAGGTTAGGGTTTTCATTTGCCAAATGCCCTTCAAGGGGTCCAAATTAGAAAGAATTGTCATTTAGGGTATTTAGGGGGATTGAAATGACCTGAAATGAAACAGAATGATATGAACTAACAAAATGAATGAAATATTCAAAAATCAAAACAATTGGCCAAGATTTGGATTTTCATTTGCCTAGTGACCTCAGTGGGTCTTAAATAAGGAAAATTTTTGAAGAAAAATCACCTAGGGCCAAACCATACCTTAAAATGTGCATTAGGTTCATGTGATTTCAAAACTATAGGATATAAATCATAATTCCATGTAAATAAGGAGATATTAATTTTTATTTGATTTTTATGAACCCATGAAGTCATGGCCATCCCCACTTGATTGTGTACACCCACACCCACTTAAGCCAAAATCGGCCCAACTACGTACATATGTGTGTGCACACATGTGAGCAACCTTATTTAGATAGTTTCTTAGAACCGAGATGAACATCTTTGACTATTATATGGTGTCCCCTCAAATTTGATATTGTACACCCATGTTTGATGTCTAAGAAATAAGAAAATGGGAAAGTATTCCTTGTGTATTTGTGTGATGAGCAAGGAAGGAAACCAAAAAGAAAAGTTGCCATGAGCACATAGGAGATATCCTATTTGAATTAGAATACGATTTAAACATTTTTTGTGTTCACACACAGTTAGAAAACAAGATTGGAATCATATCTTTTGAATTAGAAAGCCATAGTGGTCCCACTTGCTAACCATGAGCACATTTGCCCTCTTTATGCAAACTATCCCCTTTATGTATAGAAACTTTCCTAAATTTTTGTGAGCTGCCCAAGCTACACAAGGCTGCCCTAGGATGTCCCATATGCTCTCATGAACAATTATATAAACCCGCCTTGTTCACTTTCATCTCATCCCAAAGCAAAGAGTTGACACTTCCCTCTTTGTTTGTTCTTGCCATCTTCTTGGCACCTCTTCTCACTTGTCTTTTCTCTCTTGTGTGAGAAGTTCTAATTTCAGTCTTATAGTGAGTTGTTTTGAGTGATTTTGCTGGTGTGTGAAACTGCTAGACATTGCAGGGAAGCTTTACTGAAATTTTTGAAGGAACTACTACTAAGGTGGAGGGGATTTCTAGAACTCCTTCTTTACTACTTCAAGTCTTTAGTATATTAATGTTTGTTCTTAGTTTTTAGCATGTTTATATTTTAGTTTGAAGCATGTTTGATCAAGTTTTATTTTGAATTTAACATATTTTCATGTTTTAATTCATACATGTTAGCATAATGTGCTTAAAAATCATGCTGAGGCTTATTTTTGAATTTTCAAGCATGCCATGTATGTTTTCTATGTTCTCTTGATTATTTAAATTATGATATTAATTATTATGATCTTGTTTTATATTTATTTGAAATTAAATATGAGAAAGAGAAGGTAAAAACCACGTACCATCATAGTAGTCTAAGTGATGCTATGAGTGTTCTTTGCATATACTTAGTGTATATGAGTAACATCATTAAGTGTGGATGTGTTTTAAAATACTTGGAATGTGGACATGTAATCCTTATTTCCAATTAAATGTGATAAGATGAATTGTCATTCCATCCCAGAATAGGAGTATTTTAATGAAGAACATCAAGGGATTAAAAACCTCTTTTGGTCAAATATACAACACTAACAAGATATTGTTTGAAATGCTTAATGCTTGTAAGTGATTGAAATTGGATGTACTTTTGATTTGAATTAGTAAATTAGTAGTTTGACGAATAATCTACTGTGCTATGTGCTAACCCCTTCCTTTTATTTTTCAGGAATTTGAAATGCATGATCAAGCTTGCTAAGGGATTAGAAAGTTTCTATTTAAGGGCATATTGCCCAAATTTTGAATAAAGACTTTCGCTGAATTTTTGTTTTAAATTTTAGAGTTATGTACTCTTTCTTTTGATTATATGAATTCAATAATATATATTTTTTATTTTATAAATAAAGAGTTTGAAGTTTTCCTTTATTCACTTGTATTATCTTGTTGAATTTTAAACTCAATGAAAGTGTATTTATGAGTATTTCAAGAAGTGTTAAAATAAACGAATTGAGATACAAGTTGTGTACTTGTAAATGTAAAATAGGACCCAACCCGCCTTGTGGTTAAGCTTAAACCTTGGGGGTTGGGGTGTTACACGTAGGCACATTCACCAACTCGTCCAAGTATCTTGAACAGACAGATGAACCTTGGTGATAACTTTCCTTTAATTCTAAAGTGTTTAATCCCCTTTTGAGGGTTGATCATCAAGTATACTCTATCATCCTCTTGGAACTGTAGAGGTCTTCTCCTCTTATCTGCATAGCTCTTTTGTCTGTTCTGAGCCATGGTCAACCTCTTCTGGATATGTTTCACTTGTTTATTTATCTTTTGTACTAGGTCTAGCCCTGTGAGTACATGATCCTCAAAGTCTGCCTAGCAAGATGGATATCTACAGGGTCTACCATAGAGAGCTTCATACATAGCCATTCGAATACTCGCTTGGTAACTATTATTATAAGCAAACTATACAAAGTGTAAGTATTTGCTCTAGTTGCCCTTAAAGTCAAGGACACACACTCTCAACATATCTTCTAGTATCTGTATGGCCCTCTCAGACTATCCATCTGTTTAAGGATTAAAAGCAATGCTCATAGTGAGTTTACTTCCCAACTCTTTGTCCAGGCTCTGCCAGAGTTGAGGTGTGAATCTAGAATTTCTATCTAACACGATGGGCTTGGGTACACCATGCAGCCTCACCATTTCCTTGACATACAACTCTCCTATTTTTCCAATTGAATTTGTAGATTGGATGGGTAAGAAATGAGTTACCTTTGTGAGATGATCTACAATGACTCACATGGTGTCTTCTCCCTTTTGATTCTTAGGTAGACTGCCAACAAAATCCATTACAATATTATCCCACTTCCACTCGGGAGCTAGATGTAGTTGCAACATTCTTGATGGTCTTTTGTGTGCAGCCTTTACCTGTTGGCAGGTTAAACATTTAGAAACATACTTCGCTATGTCCCACTTCATAGCTCTTTCCCAATATACTTTCCTGAGGTGATGATACATATTATCACTTCCTAGATGCATAGAATACTTGGTCTGATGGACTTCATCTAATATGAGTTTTCTATTTTGCCCAGTTTTAGGTACACAAATTCTATCTCCAAGTTTGAGAGTACCTTCAGTATCAATTCTGAAATCAATACGCTTGCCTCGTTTGATTGTAACATCCCAACACCCGAATCCTGTCGCACACGCCGCTGATTGGGCCTCTTTGTCTCATGCCTCAACATGGAATCACATGGTCACTCCCGCCATCCCAACAATATCTAGAGACTAAGACATTACTTTGTACTCTTTCCTTTCTCACAACATCCCAACAACATATCAGAGTGCAAAAACATAAATAATAAACCTTATGCACAATTAAAAGTGGGGATGGCATGTTAACTAAAATTAATCATATGATGATTAAAACCCTTAGAAGTTGAAATAAAATACTCCGACCTTATGGCTTGAGTTCAAAATGAATCAATAATCGAATGCTTGGCCCAGTGACTGAGGTCAATAAAAAACTAAACATAAATGAAATGTGGGTTCCATGCCCTACAATTTAATTAAACAAAGAGTAACACTATTCCTAGTCAACCTCAAAAGAGGTATATTATGACTACAAAATGCAGCTCCTCACTTGTCATCACAATTGTCTTCAAAGGTTAACTGAAAAGAAATTAGTGGGGTGAGCTCAAGAGCCCATGAATCTTACACAAAAATATCTCGAGCATTATAACAGTTAGAATACAACCATGCAAGCACATATGACATATTACGCATTTCAATAATTCAATTGTTTGAGTTAACATTAAGATCGAAAGGGGTTCTCCCTCAGCATTCCAACTTAGGTTCGGAGTAATCATTGTAATGCCCGAGGCCTGTTACACACTCCAAGACCCTATCTCGAAATTGATGTCTCACTCGATCATTAAACAAGGGAGTGAAGTTTCACTTAGACTCACAATCCCATTTCAAATAGAGATCCACCAAGGGCTAATAATACCAAGATGATGTTGGACCTAACCACAGTATCCTCATCATCGCCCCATTACATGATTCATTTACTTAATCATCTTAATTTAGTGACCACAAGCCATTCACAAATTCAATATCCAATATACATGACAAAGGATATAAATAAACATTTCATCATGCTTATGGTCACATCAAATATAATAGCATCACATTGCATGCATAATCTGGATTCTAAACTATAACATACACTTATGCAAGACATGGCATGCTATAAATCCACATAAAGGACAAACATGCATTCATATGAATCAAACACCTTCCTAGAATGCTTCTAAACAATAAATAATAATAATCACAAAATCATGTTTAATATTAGAACCAAAATAATGCTAAAGAGTTCAAGTAGTCTCTTCCACCTGATATTTTACTCCTCGCATTCTAATTCTTGCCTCGATGGCTCGAAATCCTTAACCTTAAGAATTATAGAACATTTCTTAGTATTTATTATATTTTTAATATACCAGATTTTAAATCTAATGACTTTTAGTATCGTGGTTGAAATGTCATGCCCGAAAAGTCTAATAAATGAATTGTTTATCGTGTTACCATGGTACTCCTAGTGTCACCATGGTAACACGAGGTTATTCTCGTAGTGTGCTATGTGCAGTATTGTGATAGTCACAAGGTATTCTAAAAAATTGCATTCCGGCACGTTGTTTGTTTCCTTCATGACTGATACTTCGATACATCAAGCCTAAGGTTCAAATATATGTATTTCAGTGGCGAGAGAGTTTTATACCTTTACATTGGTCCTTCCTTGTCAGTTTGTCTCCAAAGGACTAATCATGAGTGGTTCCTGTAATCTGTTATGCAGCAAGGAGTAAAACCACATGTTTTAGGTCATTAGAATTGGTTCAACTTGTGATAGTCATAATACACAAAACACATGAGATTTTACTTTACGCATTCCTTTTGTTTCTTCTGAAAACACCTTTTAAGCACTTCGGTGGATGTCCAAGATATTTTCGATATTCTTGTTAAGCCAAAGGAGGGTGAAAAATCTTAAGAACGACAAAACAATGCTAGCAAAGTGGTATGTTTCGTGAAGCAGATATCTTACCTTAGTATTACTGCTCAGAGACCCGTTGTAGTTTGATTTTTTGGTAATTGAAGCCTTTCTTCCTCGCTCACACTCCACATACTGTTATCAGGGGATGTACAATATCAATTTCGATTGTGGAAGGGGAGAACTTGGCAATCGGTGGCTAGGGTTTTGTTGTGTGATTAGGGTTTTGTTGTGCGAACGACGGTGAAAAATTGTGGCAAGGGGTGGTGATTAGGGTTCTGGTCACTAATGTATATATAGTCGAGAACGTTGACTTCTAGGTTTTCTATGCAATCGTCTTAGTTTAATGCAATCGTCTTAGTTTAATGTAATGAGACCTTCCATTTCAGAATTTCAATCATGGGACCGTGGTCCCCAAACCAGGACCTCGATCTTGACATGCCCCTAATCGCAGGATTGTGATCTTGGGACCACAGTTGCATGTCCTAGCCAAAGTTTCTAATTTTCTTGTCGCAGGACCACAATCTCACTTCATAAGATCGCGATTCCATGGGATAGGTGCAAATCGCAAGACCGCGATCCTCCTTTTTGAGACTGTGGTCCTTGTGCATATATTTTGTGTGTGTGTTTCTAAGGACTTGGGTTATCACAATCTACCTCCCTTAAAAGAATTTCTTCCCCAAAATTTTAAAATGATCACATACCTATATGATGTTCTCTAGTCAGCTACTCCTAGTGAAAAGTTTCAAATACTTCTTCCACATTTCACTCTCTAACTACTAGGTAGCTTCTTCAAGGTCATGATATTTCCATAGAACCTTGACTAGAGGGATGTTCTTGATTTTGAGACTCTGCACTTTATAATCCAGTATTCTGATGGCTGGTTCTTTGTAAGGGGCATCATTCAAGATATTGACTTCCTCCCAATGTATAATATGAGAGGGGTCCGATTCATATTTTCTCAGTATCGATGCATCGAAGACATTTTATTCGGTAGGTTTAGCTCGTTGGCATACTCACCAACCCATCTAAGTATTTTGAACGGACCGATGAATCTAGGTGATAGTTTTCCTTTGGTCCAAAAACGTTTAATCCCCCTCTGAGGGATGATTTTGAAGAATATTCTATTACCTTCTTGGAACTCTAGAAGCCTCCTCATTTTTTCCGCATAACTCTTTTGCCTACTCTGAGTCGTGGTCAACCTCTTTTGTATCTGTTTCACCTGTTTATTCATCTCTTGTACTAGGTCTGGTGCTATAAGTACATGATCCTCAAAGTTTGTCCAACATGATGGAGATATACAAGGTTTGTCGTACATAGCTTTGTATGGAACCATTTTGATTCTCACTTAGTAACTGTTATTGTAAGCAAATTTTGCCAAGTGCGAGTATTTTCTCCAATTACTCTTGAAGTCAAGGACATATGCTCTCAACATATCTTCTAATATTTGTATCACTCTCTCAGACAATCCATTTGTCTGAAGATAGAATGCAGTACCCATGGTGAGTCCACTGCCCAGTTCCTTTTGCAGGCTCTGCCATAATTGAGATGTGAACCTAGAGTCTCTGTCTAACACAATGGTCTTAGGTACACCATGTAGCCTTCTTATTTCCTTGTCATGCAGTCTTCCTAGTTTTCCAAATGTATCTATAGATCGGATGGGTAGGAAATGAGCTACTTTTTTGATCCAATCTATGATCATCCATATTGTGTCTTCACCCTTTTGATTTTTGGGTAGGCCGCTCATGAAGTCCATTGCAATATTATCCCACTTCCATTCTGGGATCGGAAGTGGTTGCATTATTCTTGAGGGTTTCCTGTGTTCGGACATTACCTGCTGACGGGTTAGACATTTAGAGACATACTTGGCTATGTCCCTCTTCATACCTCTCCACCAATAAGTTTTCTTGAGGTTCTGGTGCATCTTGTAACCTCCTGGATGCATCATGTACTTGGTCTGATGAGCTTCATCCAATATGGTTTATCTACTCTGCCCACCCTCTAGTACATAGACTCTGTCTCCAAGTCACAAGGTACCTTCGGTATCGATTATGAAATTAGTGTGTTTGCCCTACTTGACGCCTTCTATCAGGTCCACAATCCATTTGTTTTGTTTCTACTCATCTTTAATCTGTCGTAGCAGGTCTGGTTGGCAAACCAATGCACATAGGTATGCCTGCTTCTCGTCTGAAGTCAAATTCAGATTGTAATCACTTATCAACTGATACATTTGTTTTTTTTCTTCATTCCTCTTATCGAACTTTCTGCTAAGGGCACCAACTAAAACATTAGCCTTTCCTGGATGGTAGTAGAGTTGGAAGTCATAGTCCTTTAGAAATTCCATCCATCTCCGCTGTCTCAGATTCAACTCTTTTTTAGTGTAAATGTACTTTAGATTCTTGTGATGAAAGAAAAGTTTGAATGCTTTTACGTAGACGTAATGCCTCCAAATTTTCAGTGCAAACACGATTGGCGCCAACTCTAAATTTTGAGTAGGGTAATTCTATTCATGTACCTTCAACTGTTGCGAAGCGTATGCGATAAGCTTTCCCTCTTGCATTAGTAATGCACCCAATCTATTCTATGACACATCTGTGTATAGGACATATCTCACCCCATGGGTAGGAGTGACCAATATGGGAGCTGAAGTTAACCTCTTCTTTAGTTCTTGGAAAGATTCCTCGCATTTATCATCCCAGATGAACTTTTCTCCTTTTCTGGTCAACTTAGTCATAGGTCCAACTAACTTGGAAAGGTCCTAAATAAACCTTCGATAGTATTGTAACACCTCACTTCCCACACTCGGGCCATGTGGCTATGAGGGCATAATTATTGCGTTGTCTTCGTTTTTTTTCCTTTCTTGGATGTTGGGCCACTCGTGTGGTGGGCCCGTATTACGTTAACCTTTCTTTCTTTGCTAAGTTTCAAATACCCTAGACTTCTTATACACTTTATACTAAGTACAATATGTTATATGAAAAATAATAATGCCATGAAATAAATAAGATTTCAATATTATTAATTAATCCAAAATTCAAAGTACATAAGACTTTGATTATTACAGTGAAACGAAAAAAACTGAGCCAAATGCCCTATAGTTTAATAAAATTCCTAAGAAAATAATATAATTAACTCTCAGATAACCTTGACATTTAATTCCCTGAAAAATTAAAGAGGAAGGGGTGAACTAAAACGCCTTGTGGATCATCACAGATATTTAAATTATTATTTCGACAAAATAAAACATGTATAGCATCTACTTTTCAAAAATTAAATGATTTAAACAATAAATTATTTTAGTTAACATTCTAAATTGAAAGGATAGCCCCTCGATATTCCAACCATAGGAAAAAAGCTCCAATACTGAACTCAAACTCATCATAGTTGAGGTAGGATCAACTCTGAATCCTCTATTACCTTGCAACTCATGTTTAGAATACTCATGAAGAAAATCTGCCCTCATGCCAGTATGTGGTTATTATCTTTATTAATCTTTTATTAAATGTCAAACATAATATTTAAATATGCTAATAGAATTTAAATATACAAGCATGGTAACATTACATCATAGATTATGCATTATTATAAACCTAAGTATGCATATTCTATATGGCATGTACATAAGATCAAAATGAAACACCCAAGCAAGCTTCATTTGAATCAAAACAATAAAGTAAAAAGTGGGAATCATTTTCACCTCAAAATCGCTTCCTTCCGAACTTTCTAAGCTCCTCTCAGATCTTTCTCGTTGCTTGCACTAGATTTGTGCAACACTCCATTGCTACCTTGCTGGCTATTTAGAACAGCTCAAGAAAGAGAAAAAACTAGGGGTCAAGAAGGAGGTAGAGAGAGCAAGACAAGTCTTATCAGCTCTTGCTAGGATGAAGAAGAACAAGAAGGGTAGAGGGTTTATATATAGTCTTCAAAGGGCAAGGCTCGTAATTTTTTGGTGTTTTCAGATAGGAAAATTTTCATTTTCGTTAAGGTTTGGCGACTCCCCAAAGAGCAATGCGTTTTAGAGTTTTTTCTAGGGTTTTCAAGGTTTCTTTGGTAATTTTCTTGCATTTTTTGTCTTTTTTCATAGTCTTTCAATTTTTTTTTTCTTTTTTTCTCAGCGTGGCGCAATTCAGCTAATTTGTCGAATTCGCTTTTGCACAAATTTCTTTTACTTTATATATACATACTTACAAATAGTTCTCTCTCTCTTTCTCTCTCTCTCTCTCTCTCTCTCTCTCTCTCTCTCTCTCTATATATATATATATATATATATATATATATATTTCTTTTTTGTTTTTGTTTTCTTATTTATATATATATATATAGACACACACATAACTATATAAAAACATTAACTTGTACCTAAAGATTTACAACAAGTTGACATATATTTTCACACACACACACACACACACACATATATATATATATATATATATTTACACATTATTAAATACATATATTAAATGCATACACATACTTAAAATGTACCACACACACACACACACACACACACACACATATATAAATAATCATTTTTGGACACCAAGATTTATTAATAATTTTATTTTTTTTACTTTATTTTATTCCTCAGAGTATACATAGTTTGTACTCCCAAAAATATTATAAAAGTTGAATTTATTTTATTTTGTTCATCAAATTTTGTACAAAATTGTCGAATATTACATTCAACCCCCCTTAAAAGGGATTTCATCCTCAAAATTTGAACTAGGCTATTTGAGAGTCGTTTGGTCACATGCTTCTAGTGAAAAGGTTTGGGTACTTAGTCTGTACCTCACTTTCTAACTCCCAAGTGGACTTTACTATTCCATGATGTTTCTAGGGAACCTTGACTAAGGGGATGTCCTTCTTTCTCAGGCTCTGTATGTTGCAATTAAGAATCTTAACCACTACTTCTTCGTAAGTTGCATTGTTTTGGATGTCCACCTCTTCCCAATGGATTATGTGAGAGAGATCGGGTTTGTACTCCCTCAGCATTGACACATGGAACACGTTATGCACTGAAGACATTTGGTCTGGTAGTTCTAATTCGTACACGCATTCGCCAATCCTCCTGAGTATCTCGAAGGGTCCAATGAATCTAGGTGCTAGCTTTCCCTTAATTCCAAATCATTTGATTCCCTTCTAGGGGTTGATTCTTAGAAATACTTTATTGCCTAATTGAAATTCTAGTGGCCTTATTCTTTTATTAGCATTACTCTTCTATCTACATTGTGTAGTAGCCAGTCTTTTCTAAATTTGCTTTACTTGATTTTTCATTTCCTCCACTAGATCTGGCCCAGTAAGTACATAGCCCTCAAGTTCAACCCAACAGGTTGGTGATCTATAGGGCCTCCAGTAAAGAGCTTCATACGGAGCCATTCTTATACTTGCCTGATAACTGTTGTTATAAGCAAACTCTGCCAGGTGTAGATATTTACTCTAGCTCCCTTTGAAGCCAAGGACGTAAGACTTCAGCGTGTCTTCTAGCGTTTGAATGACCTTCTCAGAATGGCCATCCGTCTGAAGGTGAAATGTTGTATTCATGTAATGCCATAAAAACTCTATACCAAATGAAAGAAAATTCAAGGTCTATTTAGTAAAATTTGGTGCAAAATGAAATCGAGCTCGTTTTAGGGTTAAATTTGGTAGGTTCTAAAACTTTCATTTAGTAGTGACCTTTAGGAATCCAAAATCACTTGAAATGAAGCAAAGTGACTTGAACCAGCCAATTGAACAACATATCTGAAAATTAGCCTAATAGGTCAAGATTAGGGCTCTCAGTTGCCAAATGCCCTTCAAGGGTTTAAATTAGGAAAGAAGTGGCATTTAGGGTATTTTGAGGATTCAGAATGACCTTAAATTCTATGGGATGACATAAACTAACAAGACACACAACATATCCAAAAATTGGGACAATTGGCCAAGATTCAGGTAAAATACCTTCAGTGCGCTCTAAATAAGGGAAGGTTTCTAAGGAAAATCGCCTCAGGCCGAACTATACCTTAAAATTTGTGTCTTGATCATGTGGTTCCAAAACTATAGGTTATATACTAAATTTCTAGTGAAGGAGATATTAAATTTTATTAAATTCATGTGAACCCATGAAGGAATGGCCAATCAAAGCATGTGCAAGTCCAACGGGTGGAACACCATGATTGGGTGCACCGCACCCTACTCAACCACCATGGGACGTCTTCCCTTATTTGATTCCATGAAACATGACCCAATGAACCACACAAATGATTCAGTACACCACCTATATGAGATGTCCCACCTAGGATTTGGAAATCCATGAAGAGTGATTCCATACACCAAGCTATGTGATTATATGCTCCATGCCCCACCTAAGCAAAACCGATCCAACCATGCACATGTGTGTGTGCACACATGTGAATCAACCTAAAAAGGTTTGTAATCTAAATTGATGCTCATAAAACCCTAGCTGCCCCACAATCAATAGAGAGAATAAAAAATGAAAACTTTCCTATCCCATTTTGGCGCCTACATTGAGAGATTCTCACATATGGGATGCCACCCTTGGGTTTAAACCAAATTGGAGAGTTTCCTTAAGCTTAGATATTAATATTAGACTATGTTATGGTGTTCCCTCAAGAATGATAGCATACTCACTTGGCTGGACGTCAAAAGAAGAAAGATTTCCATTATAGACTAAGAGTGACACTCAAACAAAGGAAATGGACAAAGGAAAGATTCTTGCTCACATGTACTTGCCAAACTAGATTAGAAACTTGCTATACTTACTAGATCACGTCCCAACTTATATTAGCATTGTTCTAAGTCTTTAAATATTCTTTGATATTAATTAAGAAATTTAATAGAGAATCAAATCATGGCTCATAAGAAAATTGGCAAGTTTAGTGATCCTTGTGCATACTTACCATGTATCTCTTTTAGTGTTTGGAAACTTGCTTAAAAGTGAAAAGTTGCCAATGCTGCCCAAGCTACCCTAGGACGTCCCCCCTTGGCTCTTGAAAAACTATAAATACCCCCCTACATTGCTCACAATCACTCACTCCAAGAACAAGAGAGACTCTTCCCTTTTGTGCTGTCAAACTTCTTCTTCTTCTTCTTATTTTCTTTTCGTTTTCTTTTGTACAAAGGTGAGAAACTTTTAGTTTTAGTATTTAGTGATTAGTAGAGAGTTGTTTTGCTAAGAGTCAAAAGTGCTAAAGCGAAGGGAACCTCTGCTAGAATTTGGGGAAAACGTCTCATCTAAGATGGAAGTTGCTTCCCTTAAATGCCTTTTCTTGTTTAAACATTAGCATGTTTATTCTTTTTTTTTTTTTTTTTTGAGATTTGGTGTTCTGAAATTCTCTTAGTATAATTTCAGTTTTTAGTATTTATGCATGTTTTTAGTTTGATTTTATCCATATCCATGTATGCATGATGAACGCCCCTTGCTAGTACCATGTTTTTAGGGATTGTCTACATGCTTGATGCATATGGTGAATGGTGAATGTTTTGTTCTATGAAATTCCAAATTTTATTTTCAGTTTAATGCCATATTTTGAAATCTTTATTTATGTTTCATGATTATGGGATTTAATATAAGAATATGGTGATTCTAACCACATACCATCATAGTAGACACATGGTTGCTATGGGTGTTCCCTTCTTATGATTAGCTCATAAGGTTCGTAATACCTAAGTGATTGGTTGGTGGGTTTGAGTCCCTAAGTCCAAAGTTCAATGAAGATGACTAAGAAAGGTCATGTTTCACTCTAAGGAGTCACTTAGTTGAGAATATCAAGGGTTGAAAACCTCTTTTGGTCTAAGTTCTAACTTTACACAACTCGATGCTTAAAATGCCTAATGTTTGTTAGTGTTTGAATTATGAATGTGTTAGTGATTTCAATATGAAAATGGTTATTTAAAATCCACTAAGCTTAGTGCTCACCCTTTCTTTAACCTTTTTCAAGAAATTGAATATGCGAGGACTTGGGACATCTCCTTTGATTTTGTTTGGAAATTTCTATGTAGGGCATGTTTGCCTAGTTTTGTTATGAATTTCACTATAACCATTTCAATTTGAAAGTTATGAAATTTTTATGATTCAATAAAAATTTAGAATTTTCTTTATCCCTTATAATGTAGCCTTGTTTAAATTTAGTTGGGTTATGTACTCTTATTCTGCATTAAGGCATGGGATAGTAAAAATAGACAGTTAAGTGTGCATCACTTGTAAAGTAACACCAGGCCAGACCCACCTTGTGGTTAAGCCCACTGTTTCAACAACTGTTTCAATAGTGGTTAGGTCCAAACACTCATAGAAAGGATAGGGGGTCAAGGTATTACAACTTATGGTGAGTTTGGTGCCTAGTTCCTTCTGTATAAACTTCCAGAATTGTGAGGTAAAGCAAGAGTCTCGATCTGACACTATCATCTTAGGTACCCCATGAAGGTATACTATCTTTCTCACATAGAGTTCACCCAGTTTACTAACTTGGTCGGTGGATCTAATGGGCAAGAATTGTGCCACCTTAGTGAGAAGATCCACAATTACCCAAACAATATCCTCCCCCTTCTGATTCCTAGGTAACCCGGTGACTAAATCCATGGCAATGTTTATCCCACTTCCATTCTGGGATCAGAAGTGGTTGTAACATTCCTAAGGGCTTTCGATATTCTGCCTTTACTTGCTGACAGATGAAGCACTTAGAAACATATTTAGCTACGTCTTTCTTCATTCCCCTCCACCAATAATTCTTTCGTAGAATTTAATACATCTTATCTCCTCCTAGATGCATCGTGTACTTGGCCTAATGAGCTTTGTCTACTCTTTCCATTCTGCAGTACACAAATGCTATCTTTGAGCCTTAGGGTATTTTTAGCATCCATCTTGAAGTCAGTATGCTTACCCTGTTCAATTCCTTTTATCAGTTTTGTCATCCACTTGTCTTGCCTTTATTCTTTCCTAATCTGATGCAGAAGATTCGGTTGGGAAGTCATATTGTATATATAGACTCGTTTGTCATTTAACGTCACTCCTAGCCTAAAGTCTTCAATCAATTGGTACATTTGACCCTTTTTCTCCTCCTACTTGCTAAATTTTCTACTCAAGGTATTAGCTACTATGTTGGCTTTTTCCTGGGTGGTAATGGAGTTGGGAGTTTTAGTTTTAAAGGAATTCCATCCACCTACATTACCTAAGATTCAATTCTTTTTGGGTATAGATGTATTTCAGACTTTTGTGATATCATAATAGGTCAAATGTTTCACTATACATGTAATGCCTTCATATATTCAAGGCAAACACTATGGCTGCTAGTTCTAGGTCATGGGTTGGGTAGTTTTGCTCATGGATCTTTAGTTGTCGTGAGACATAGGTAACAACCTTTCCTTCTTGCATGGAGACTGCACCCAATCTGTTTTGTGAAGAATCTATGTACAAAACATTTGTAATACTATGAATCAGAGTGACTAAGATGGGGGTTGATGTCAGCTTCCTCTTCGGTTCGTGGAATGATTATTCACACTTCTCATCCAAAGTGAACTTAACTCCTTTTCTGGTCAGTCTGGTCATGGTTTCTACTAATTTGAAAAAGTCTTGTATGAATATTCTATAATATCCAGCTAGGCCTAAGAAGCTCCTAATCTTTATGATTGTCTTAGGTTGTTTCCACTCTGTGATAACTTTGGCCTTTTCAAGATCGACAAAGATGCCTTCAGCTGATACTACAGGGCTAAGGAATTTGGCCGTCTTAATCCAGAATTCGCACTTGCTACACTCAACATACAATTGGTGTCTTCTAAGTGTTTCTAACACGATCCTCAGGTGTTTTAGGTGTTCTTCTTTCGACTTGGAGCATATTAGGATGTCATCAACAAATACCACAACAAATTGGTCAAGGTATTGCCTAAATACTCAGTTCATCAAGTACATGAATGATGCCGGGGCATTGGTTAAACCAAAGGGCATCACCCTAAACTCGAAGTGTCCATATCAGGTTCTAAAGGTTGTCTTGTGAATGTCTGATTCACGAGTCTTCAATTGGTGGTATCCTGACCTAAGATCAATTTTTCGAGAAATGAGTGGCTCACCTTAATTGATTAAATAGGTCGTCTATCCTTGGTAAAGGGTATTTGATCTTTACTGTTGCGTAATTCAGCTTTCGATAGTTGACACAAAGTCTCATAGATCCATCCTTCTTTGTCATGAACAACATTGGAGCTCCCCATGGTGATTCACTTGGTCTGATGAATTCTTTTTCTCGGAGCTCATTTAGTTAATCCTTCAACTCGATCAGTTCCACAAGTGCCATTCAGTATGGAGGTATGGCTATGGGATTGGTTCTAGGGTAAAGTTCAATCTTGAATTCTACATGTTTAATTGGTAGTAGTTCAGACAAGTCATTAGGGAACACAGCAGCATAGTCTCGAACCACTTCCAGGTTTTGGATCTCTTTTGGTCTTTCAGAATCCTCCTCCAAGAGTTTCTCGAGTTCATCCTCTTACTTTAAAAAGTACAACATGGCTATCATAGGACTCCTAGGCAATCTTTGGATATCACCATTGATTCTAAAAGCTTCTCCTGAGGGTAACATTATCGTCACTCTTCTCTTGGGACAATTGATTTGTGCCTAATATTGGTCTAAATAGTCCATTCCCAATATCACACCGTACCCATAAAATGGAAGTACTTGGAGGTTGGCTGAAATCAACTTATCCCCAAATCTAAGATCATAGGTACATATTCTTTTTGAAGTAATAGTAGTTCCTATGGGTGTGGATACATTCAAAGTTACAAGCAAAGTCTTTATTACTAGTTGCAACTTATTAACTAGTTTTTTCGAAATAAAAGATTTTGTAGCACCCGAATCATACAATAGCTTTAAATTAACATTAAATAATATGAGTGTACCTTCCACTACAAGGACCTGTTCTTCAGTAATCGCGAACACTTTGGCCTTATTCTGCACACGGCCCTGGTTCTGGTTTTGCCCTTAGTTATTGTTAGGGTTGTTGCTATTGAGGACGTCCATTCTATCTTCCTCCCTAGTGGTACTACTACTGTTGGGGAGCCTAGTTTCTTGCAGGATAAGCCCTTGCCACATGTCCTGGCTGTTTGCAGTAATAACACAGCCCTTGTTGCCCTCCCTGTTCCTTTTGTTAACTTTTGTTGGGTCTAGATTGTTGTTGTGTTTTGGGTATCCTACTTCCATCATTCTGTTGATGGGTGTTCTACTTTTTCTGAGGTCCTTGATAGTCTTTGCTATTCCCTGGCCTCTTGTTATTATTCCTCAACTTCTATTTGAAGTTTAGTTCTTGCTCTAGTGTTGATGTTTTTTCTATAACTTTTCTGTATGTGTTTAGGCCAAATGTCATGATTATTTTTTGGATCTCAATCTTGAGACCTCGAGCAAAGCGATTAGCCTTCATCTTCTCCTCCCAAATCAGCTCATGTGAAAATTTGGCCAATTCAGTAAATTTGAGCTCGTATTTGGCTACGGTCATGTCTCTTTGGTGTAGCTTAACGAAATCTTATAGCATCTTTGTCATTGTTGCTATTGGGAAGAACTTCTCGTAGAATATTTTCTTAAATTCCTCCCAATTCATCTTCTTGACGTCTATGTTTGGATCAGCCTTCAACATCTGCCACCAACTTCTAGCTGGTCACTTGAATTGATGGGTAACCCATGCCATTCTATAGGGACCCGTTACTTTTAACATGTCTAGGTGGTCAACCAAATCTTGGTACCAATGATCAGTTGTTATGTAGTCAGTAGTACTATTGAAATGTGATGGTTGGAGTTTCTTTAACTCTAATAACATTTTTCTCTACTCTTTGTCTTTCAGGTCCTCTTGTAACCCCTAACAAGCTGGGACCTTGGGCACTGGTACAGGCTGCTATACTGGAACCTATTCCTGTACTTGCGGCTGTGGTGTCACCTAGGGTAACATTTGAGGTAGGGCCCTCAGAATTTGTTCCATCACCCTTTTGATGATCTCTATCATCATGTTTTCCATGTGAGTCTCAGCCATGCCATTCGATATTTCCTGCCCTCGTGAGTCAGTCTCATCAGATGTGGTAGCTCGGTAGCGTAGCTCCTGGGTCTAACCATTATCTACAATTCAAGCTGATTTAGTACTTATTCCCATGGTTTTTGTTTCGTTCGTACTATCATGACTCTAGATTCAAGTTTCTAGGTTCTTGATTTGTTCAATGGTCTAACAGTTTATTCTTCTAAGTTATTTTGTTCTTGGTTACAAGATTTGGTATCATGCATACATATTCAAAAATAAGTAACTCACGCAATGATCAATCAATCACGCTAGCATAGCAAAATTCTAGGCTTTCGTCTATGCCTCCAAGTTCGAGTGTCCCACACCACCCTTGCCCATTAACATAAACTTCCACTCAGAGGTTTTACTATACCCCAATCAATTTTGCAAATGTCTCAATTCTAAGGCTTTCCAAGCCCCACTATACTTGATTGTCCCATACCAGCCAAGCATAGGGAGACAAGTTTGTCCAAAGCCATTGATCATTCACCAAATATGGTCCATCATTCTTCAAGTCCAGGATTCCTCCATACCTCAAATTCCTATATGACTCATACCACATAAGAACCAGAGATACAAGATCCTCCTGATCCCGTGTACTGTCCACATAAGTGTTTCATTTCCACATGTTTTTAGTTCTATCCTATATCCTAAAAGTTTTCATTTTTGATCCACTATGCCACCCAAGTTTCCACCTAAGGTCTCTTTCCTAGACCTAGTGTTGAGTTCCTAGTTGAGAAGTTCTTTTGTCGAACCATCAACCTTCATCCACTTGTGATATCGCCTTGTCATATCCTTTGAACTATAGTAAGTTCCTCGCCCTTAATTATCACCTCCTAGTTTTCTTTCATAGAAAATAAGTGTGCTCTTCAACTCCGACTACTCGTATGAGCTAGTGGGACAACCTCTAGACCACGCAGCGAGACCAAAGTCTGCTTAGCAACTACGCTTTCTAGAACTAGATAACCCATCTCCCTTTCAACGTTTAGCTTTACTCGGACAAGGCTTATCAACTATCAGCTCAACTTGTAATCTTTGTATCCAAACAAAATAGTTGAAAAATATATCTCTTTTTGAAAATAATTTTTCGAACAATTTCAGTTTCTAAAACAAGAGGTAGAACTTTCTAAATTAATTTCAAATAATGGTCTTACCTGACGAGTCTAATTTTTTTGCCTGGTATATCTACTAATCGATTTCTAACACGACATTTGTAGAACCCTGCCTCCCACACTTGGGCCAATGTGGTTCTGAGGGTGCAATTACTGCGCTGCCCTTATTTTTTTCCTTTCTTGGATGTTGCGCCACTTGGGAGGCGGGCTCATGTTACGTTAACCCTTTTTGCTTTGCTAAGTCTCAAATACCCAAGACATCATGTGCACTTTAGTCTAAGTACAATACATTTCATGAAAAATAACAACGCCATGAAATAAGTAAATTTCAATATTATTAATTAATCCAAAATCCAAACTACATAAGACTTGGATTATTACAATGAAACAAAATAAATTGAGCCAATATGCTCTATGGTTTAATAAAATTTCAAAGAAAATATTGTAATTAACTCCCATGTAGCCTTGACATTTAATTTCCTAAAAAACATTAAAGAGGAAGGGGTGAGCAAAAAAGCCCAGTGGATCATCCCGAATATTTAAATTATAATTTTGAATAAAATAAAACATGCATAACATCCACTATTCAAAAATTAAATGATTAAAATAGTGAATTATTTTAGTTGACATTCTAGACCGAAAGGATACCCCTCCAGTATTCCAACCCTAGGGAAAAAGCTTCAATACTGAACTCAAACCCATCATAGTTGAGGTAAGATTAACTCCGAACCCTCTATTACCTTGCTACTCTTGTTTGGAATACTTACGAAAAAAATCTGCCTTCCTGTCGGTATGTGGCTATTATCTTTATTAATCTTTTATTAAATGTGAAACATAAAATTTAAATATTCCAACAGAATTAAAACATACAAGTATGGTAACTTTACATTATAGATCATGCATCATTATAAACCTAAGTATTTATATTCTATATAGCACGTACATAAGATCAAAGGGAAACATCCAAGCAAGCTTCATTAGAATCAAAATAATAAAGTAAGAAGTGAGAATCATCTTTATCTCAGAATTGTTGACTTCTAAACTTTTTGAGCTCTTCTCATATCTTTCTCGTTGCTTGCATTAGATTTGTGCAACACTCTGCTACTACTACCCCGCTAACTATTTAGAATAGCTCAAGAAAGAAAAACTAGGTGTAATAACCCATAATTTTCATGAAATGTTGACATGACGTATGTATGTATAAGTATGTATTATACATGTACATATAATTGTACTTCATATCATGTGAAAAAAATATAATTTATAAAGAGATTACAAAATAAAAAAATAAAAAAAATAAATTTAGATAGTTTAAAACTAATATTGATAACAGTAATATTATGATGATGAATATTATAAAATGATAAATCATGGGTATGAATAAGTGTTAAAAAAATATAAATAGAAAAATATATGTATATCTATAAAATTTGGGTATGTTGGTTTGAGGAGGAAAAAAATAAAACAAGAAAATGAAACAAAAAGAATGATAAAAAATCAAGAAGAATGATGGTGGTTATTAAGATAATAAATTATATATATATATATATATATATATATATATGTGTGTGTGTGTGTGTGTGTGTGTGTGTGTGTGTGTGTGTGTGTGTATAATTTAGGTGTGGTTATGGATGGGGAGAATGGGT
>JAJIYU010003463.1:0-26688 GCA_030144865.1 Tinospora cordifolia
CAATTTTGACTAAAAATACAAAGTTGTTTGATTGTAAAAAGCTGAGGAATGATACTCGGAGACCATCTCAACTTATCTCATGTCATCTTTATTCTCATTCTCATTTTTCTTTTTTAGCTTATATTTATTTTAGTTGTTGATTAATTAAGCCATGTGTAAGGTGTAATGCATGTCCAAGGGTTTGGAGCTCAATAATATATTTTTTTTCATTTTTATTTTTGTTAATGAAGTTTTTTTTAATCTCTTTTTCTTTGTGATATTACTTACAGAGAGTGCAACAAACTGGCAATTAATACAAAGTATTGTAACAGAACTAGATGTTTATTAGGAGTTTCTTTAGCACAGATCAGTATAATATTTATATTGAAAACAATGTATATGTAAGCAGCAAATTGATTAAGCAGTCATGATGCGCCTGTAGAATATTCTAACTTGCTATTACGGGATTCATACAAAATTTCCCCATTTGGAATGTTCCACTTTGGCGTAATTTAGAAATTTGAAAGAATAAAATAATATATGCAGAGACGCAAACAACCAAAAAGAATTTTTTGTTTGATTTTTTTTTTAAGTAATGCATATTGCAAAAAGTAAAAAAAAAAAAAAAAAAGTGAGGTTTTGAAAACTAATGAAGTGTGTGGCAAGTGGCGGGACTGAGTGAAAGGCGTATATGTCACAAGCTCAGCGATTTAACAAGCGAAGGGTGATAGCAGACGAGGAGCAAGAAGGGTGGGCATCTGCCTCCATATGCCAGCTGCTTCCTGCCTGGGGAGAACGCCTGGAAGCAGACCGGACTACGAGGTGCCCGTACCAAACTTGTGTGCGCGTCGAAGTTATAACCATCACACTTCAGCTCCAACATGCCACTTGCTTTTGTTTTCACTCTACCCTTGTCCAGACACCCTCCCTTTGCTTTTCACTCTACCCATGCTCCTTGTTAGTAAGTAGGAGAAAGAAGAAGTAATTACAATCTATTTTCAGATCAAAATTTGTTAAAACATGCAAGATGGATGATGCTCATCAAGATCTTTCAATGTAGAATTTTTAGCATTGCCTTGCTTTTTGTTATATGTTGGAACTATATATGTCTACGTAGGTACCAAATTAATTGTACATGTGTTGAATCAAGTGCATTTTATTTGTCTTACATCTAGTATTTGTCTGTCTACTTTAATTAAGTATTAGATATATGTTCCTTTTAGTTTCAGTGGGCATGCATGCATGCAGCAAGTACGGGTTCACAGGATGAGAGCATCTAATCTTCTGATGGGGCTTCTACGCCACAATATTCCAACAGATGAGTCTGAAGTCTTACAAAATTAAGAGAGGTGATACTAGGAATATGGTGGCTGCATGGACCAAAATACCAGACCAATGAATAATGAAAAAGAGCCTTTTTTGTATGGAAATCCTGGTCCCATGTGCAGAATATCTGCACATTCTTGCAGATTGGCCTGTGTAAATGACAGATATTTCAAGGTTTCCAATTAGCTTGTACTGATGCGTTCGCATCACTCCCGCGCTCTCTCTCTCTCTCTCTCTCTCTCTCTCTCTCTCTCTCTCTCTCTCTCTCTCTCCCCTTGGCCTCTCTCTCTCTCTCTCCTTGGCCTCCCTAGCAATTTACACCCTGACGCCTGTCCGGCTACACCGAAGGACTCAGAACTACCGCTGCTCTCAAACTCAATTATATGCACATTTAAGACTAGTTAGTACATGCATGTGGTCTTCCTTCCTTGGATCAGTACTTCTATATATAAAAATCCCGCTATTTTTCAAGCTCAATTATCTTTCTTCACCTCCGACGATTCCAATGCCTGGGGCCTTCTCATCTCTCTTTCTTTTCTTTTTCTTTCTGCGTTTTTTTTTTCTTTTCTTTTATAATTTATCTTGACGATGCATGTTTCTCCCAAACGTATACATATCTTTCGTGACTCCCAAGCTATTTTGGCATATTCTGTGCATATATATGCGTGCGGTGATGATAAAAAAAACACAGCTAGTTCTTATCTCGAGCTACTTTTATTTATTCTCTTTCATAATCGTAGGCAATATTGCACCGAAAGCTTCTCCTACAAACTACAGGTGGAAGAAGCTAGCTAGGACTTGTAAGTACGACTCAAAGCTGTCCACTAATACAAGCCAAGTTTTTCCTTCTTTTCTCCCCTTTGATCTACACATGCTCAAAACCTACTGTCGTGAAGAATGATGCAACATACATATATTTTGTGAGTGGGTTATGTGGATGGATATCTTACTCACGCGCGCCTAGTGATTAAGACAGTCCACCATATTGGTATATATAAATATTGTACTGCGAGTTAAAGATCGAACATCCTGTTTGTTGACATAAAATGTGTTGTCCTGTTCCACATATAATTTCTAGGTATATCTTAACAACAAATTTAACTACTACTGTTTAGTAATCAATACTATTATGTGGCTATGTTTGTCTTTCATTACACAAAAATGCCAGAAGCAACAATACCGTCAAGTATACATATTTAACTCATAATAACTTACTACAAAATTTCTGTGGCAACCAACAGAAATTCATTTAAAAAGAAGGTTAAAAAATTGTGAATTTTTTATATTTAGGGTTCAAATTGGAAACCTCTAACTAAAGAACGTTGAGTCTCATCTATTTAATCAAATTTTATTAGTTAAAAAGTGCATTATTTTTAATAGCATTTATTATTATTATTATTATTTGCATCATAGACAAATTGATGAGTGCTAGCAGAATTAGCTAATTATATATTAGCGGCTAACTATGGGAAGCTGATCATTTATATCACAGAAAGTAGCTAGAGAAACCAAAGAGTTTTTAAATTAAATAATCGCGACAAGAATAAGAGAATTAATCCTCACAATATACAATTATACATATATATACATCCTTACATGGATATATAGCCACGATATGCTTATGGAGGGAAGAAAGAGTGTCGACAGCCTGGTACTGAACCTTAAATTTGGATTTAGGGTTTTGGGGGCATTCTTCAAGGATTGATTTGCATATCGTCAATGCTTCCGATGGCCAGGACCAGGCATGTGCCTCAGTTGAGCAAAATTATATGTATAGTAATAATAACAAAAGGAAGCATATCGTTGTGGCAGCAATTGGAAGGTCGTTATTTGTCCAATCCCATCTCACCAAACACATACATTTCTTCCTGTCTCTGTAATATATGTGTAGTATAAAGCACTAATATTAAATTTATTCATGAAAATATAAATATTAACTAGAATTTGCAAATTAAACTGATTTTAAATTCCTAATTTTAATCCTGATTGATGTAAGGAAAAGATACACGAAGAACATCAACTAAAGCAACGTTAATTTATTAATTTGGAAGGCCCGGACAAGATAAAGGGTTAATAAATTGATCAAGATCAAAATGTTAATAAATGATTGAATGATTATATAACTATATACATACTTTTTTTAAAAAAAATATGTTTCTAATATTTTAAATAACATCACCCTTAATTATAGTAATTCAGGTTTATGTTAAGCTGCTTTCAAACTCGACCTCAACCGTCCAAATTAAAGTGAAACGTAAATTCATGCACATATACGGATGATGGCAGGCATTTAGGTTGTAATGACATTGAAGGAAAATTAGAGGTGGTGGACATGATCATTTAATTTTCGTCGTGACCATGTCAATGTATATATAAAAGAAAAATGAAACAATGGGATGTGAGATGGTGTTTATTAGGATATTAATAAAATTAAATAAGAAGGTTTTCACAGGTCGGCTGGCTCTTCCAAGCGAAATAATGAAGGAGTCATAAAAGAGTACATGCCATCCATTATATTTTCCCAAGTGGGTGGGGGCGGGGGAGCCTCATCTACATCTGGGAGTATGGTTCATTTATTAAATAAAATTATCTCTTCCAAGTTTTGTTCTCCAAAGTACACATGCAATAAGCTCAAGTTGCGGGTACAAAAAGAAAAAAAAAAAAAAAAAGAAAAAGAGAAAAAAAAGGGAAAGAGATAATGGCTGTCCATTTGCGTTGGTAGAAAACACAACCCTAGCTAGCTTGCTTGCTGCTAGCTATAAGAGAGGGCTCGATCCATCGACCACATAATTGTTTTGGTTGGTAGAGCCCATTAACCTTATTGCTAGCTAGATTCACTGCTTCTATTTATATATGTGTGTATAGCAACAGCGATGTGACACACACACACACAACACCATTTATTTTGATATAAATATAAATCTATTAATGGATCGATGAAGAGCAGCTTCTCTTGTATTTAACTGAGTCTACCCCTAAAAATAAGTTGACGTTGTAGAATTAATTGTTTGAGAAAATAAAAAAGGAAGTTCCGCACACAAAGAGGAGCATCAAAGCATGTGAATTGCTGGTCATATTCACATGAACTTCACGCGGACTCTGGTAGCTAGAGTTTTTTCTTTGTGGGCAATTTGGAGATGGAAGTGCTCAAGTACTTCTCTCTATGCCTTTAACATTTCAGAGACATCACATCAAACCCTCATCCTCTCATCTCAACGAAAGATAATAAGTGAAGCATATAGGTAGCCATTGGTACATGCACATATGGAGAAAATGAAAAGATGTAGTTGTGTTGTTCCCTTGAGCAGGTGGTACCACTTCGGAAACTGCCAACTACTACTGGTCCACCTCTGCCACACACACCTCCATTTAATTCCACTCTCTCTCTCTCTCTCTCGCCCCTTTCTACTCTTCTTACCTCCAAATTTAACTCCTTTTTAATTTCTCCTTCTTTGCTACTCACTTTGCTATCTATCTAATCGAACTGACCCCACACACCAACTTGTCCTTTTCACACATTTCAATTTCTCCCAAACCTAATCTCCAATATCATTCATTATATATTTTTACATTATTCTTTCCAATCTTATCTTAATCACTTGGCCAATAGGCCTTCGTTAAGGGCCCACCTCAAATCCAACAAAGTTTCTTTAACTTAAATTAATGATTGTTGGTTTCTTGCTGCTAACTGAAATCATTTGCTCCCCGCCTTTCCTCTCCAACGATCAAGGCAGTGGACAGTGGACACATTAAAATAAAACTCATCATCAATTTAAGTCAATCATTTATTAATCCCTTAAGCCCAATTTTCAAACCCTAATTAATCATCCAACCCCCGCTTTTCCGATCCCACCTACTACTTACTTAATATATTAAATAACAATAATTATTATTATTATATATGTAATATATTGTATAGTCATACTATACTTTAAGAGTGTGTGATATATGTTGTGCAAAGGGAGGAGGAGAATAGAGTGTTTTAAGTGTTTAAGTGTGCGTGCGTGCGTGTGTGTTGATCCCTGCCCCGCTGTCTGAAATTAATTTTGAAAACCAAAAGGATAATATATTCGTACAACGGAGAGGGACACTTGGACGACCTGATCCTCATTATTCTAGAAAATTGTGGCCATAGAAATTGCATCCCAACCATTGAATTAGCAAGTATATGGCAGGGCCAGACCCCTTGGCCCTTGCCCAATCATTTCAAGTGATGTAATAAATTGCGAAATAAGGTTCAGTCCCATTGACCATGGTTAAGTCACTCGGAGGGGTTGGTTGAGTTATATTTGCCTTTTCCCGATTTCATTGCACCCCTTTTGGCCGTCTTCCACGAGCTTTGCTACCCGTCGGTTGCTTGCACCCACTCCATAGAATTTCAGTCGCTCCTGAAAGAGATATGTTTTTCATCTAACCATTACTGATTCTCCTTCTGAGAATTCTGTATTTAACTATACATCTATACATCTACACATCTGTTTTTTATTTCTTTTTCTTCTTCTCTTTTCGTTAAATTTTTGTTTTTTTTTTTCCTTTTTCTGGTTCGAGGATTTTGCTCCGTCGTTTGCTTTTATGAATCTTTGAGTACATCTGTGGGATTTTCTACTCAAGTTCGGCTGAATAAAGTGAAGTTGTTACTGGTTATTTGACGAACGTGTTTAATTGAAAGAAAAAAAAAATAGAGGAAGTAGAGGAATTTGTGTGAGATTATTGGCGAAATAGAGAGAGGGCTTGACTGGATTTCATTGTCAATGATTAAAGTGCGAAAAAGATGGGGATTTTATTAATCGCAAGGAACTCAGTTCTGAGGCTATGCGGGGGGATCCTACAGAGGCGTTAAAAACTGATTTGACTGGGATATTTTTCTTTCTATATTATACTCTACTGATTGTAATGCAAGATAAAGCGGGGATCTTTTGGATGGATTTGGTTATATAAAAATCCCAATTTGCAGTATAACGGTGGTTTAGTATAACATATATATATCTCCCTCCCTCTCCTTCTTCTCTCTCTCTCTCTCTCTCTCTCTCTCTCTCTCTCTCTCTCTCTCTCTGTGTGTGTGTGCTGTTGGTTAAGGCTTTCGAGCTCTGAATTCCCGTGCAAGAAGATTGGATTTTCGGGATCGCAAAGCAAAGATATTTAGTTCAAGATTTCCATAGCTGCGTGTGAGGAGTGAACATGATGACTGTAGGTTTTGGGCAAGAGTTGAAATTAGAGCTACAGTAGAAAAGGCACAAATAATAGCAGCTTCCTTAGCTTAGCTCCTGATTGAACTTAGAAACAGTGTTATAGCTTTACATCGATTTAATTCAAACATGTCTTATTCCCAAATCCATCAGATTTCAAAAGGGAAGCTCCAATCTGCTCCACCCAAGCACACCAATTGCTCTGCTGATCTGGCTTTTGTGTGAGTTTATCAGCGTCCTGGGTTTTTTCATTGCTAGTTTCTTATATACATCACATCATGTCGTTTCAAATTTTCTCTTTATGAATGCAGGCCTGATAATGAGTTTGTAGAATTGGTGTGGGAGAACGGCCAGATTTTGATGCAGGGCCAGTCTAGTAAAGCTAGGAAAAACCCTTCATCTGCTGCCTTCCCTCACATCTCCAAGTCTCAAGACAAAGGCGAAGGCGATGCCGTAACTCCCAAATTCGACAAATTCACTGCACCAGATTCTGTATTGAATGAATTCTCGGCTTCTGGGCATCTGGGATTGGGTCAGGAAGATGATTGGGCATTTGGGCGTTGGCTTAATGATCACCTTGAGGATGATTGTTCCGAATTCTTTTCTGAATTATCTGGTGATAATCTTAATGGGCTTCCAGCACAGGTTAATGCCGTCCCAGTCAAAGGTAGTGGATATTGTCAGATGCTTAGAGATTCTCATATGGTTACTTCAAACGGAAGTGCAAATCAAGAGCAAAGGAATACCGTTAGACCTACTGAGGAGGTTCCGGACCCAACAAAGCCTAGAAGTAGCCAGCTACGTTCAGTGCCATTGCAGCAACTTCAAACTTCACTTCCATCTCCTAGATCAAAGATTTCAGACTTCTCCAGCGCCAACACTAACGGTGCCCATCATGCTACCTGTTGGAATTCAAGTCAGAACCTTCAATTCACAAGTGGCCCTTCTAACGCGAAGATGGAGAAGCAACAAGATATTGGACCAGCCAGGCCACCACCACATCCTAGTAACAACTCAGGTTTCCTCAACTTCTCTCATTTCTTAAGACCAACACTGAAGAATAATCTTCAGAGTGTTCGGCCTGTGCCTTGTCCACCGTCATCCAGCCTAGATAGGTTTAGAAATAATGAGAAAATATCTGTAACCAGCAGCAGCAATGGTGTTGAATCTACGGTGATTGAGTCATCTACTGTTGGTTCAAGAAGTATCACCGACTACCAAAACCAGCCTAATCATTCGGCAGGAAAACTGGATGTAGCACCACCCACCGTTGATAAATCTGCCAAGGAGCATGCAATGATTAGACATTCTGAGACTATTTGCAAAGGAGATGGATTTGTCAAAAGTAGATCTTCAGATCAAGCGATCAGGCAAACCTCAAGCTTTGCCGCTAGCACAGCCATTGGAAGGCCTGATAACGAGAAGGCTGCAGAGACAGTGGTTGCATCTTCTTCTGTATGCTCAGGCAATAGTGGCGGGGGTGCCTCAAATGATCCCAAACATTTATCAAAGAGGAAGTCTCAGAACATGGAGGAATCCGAGTACCCAAGTGAAGTAAGTGAATTGCACATTGTTCCCATTCTTTTCTCAGCCAACAAGTTATCTCCTCCATATTATAAAAGTGCAATTTGATTCAGGATGTTGAAGAAGAATCTGTGGCTGCAAAGAAACCAATTACTGGTCGAGTAGGCGGCAGCACCAAGAGAAGCCGAGCTGCAGAAGTTCATAACTTATCTGAAAGGGTAAGCAATGCAAATGAAAAGAAAAGAACTATAATTAGTTTTTGACGTTTGGAAATTGAGTTTCAACGCCATGGTTCAAACTTTTACAGAGGCGAAGGGATAGGATTAATGAGAAAATGAGAGCATTACAAGAACTCATTCCCAACTGCAACAAGGTTTGAACTTCGTATGTCTGGCACATGCTATAATTTTTACTTCGTTTGGCGCACTACTTGTTGCACAATCCTCCTATGTAATGTTTGATACCAGTTGCTAACTTCAGTTTCCAATTTAAGGTGGACAAAGCTTCCATGCTTGATGAGGCCATTGAGTACCTGAAGACTCTTCAGCTTCAAGTGCAGGTAAAATAAACCGTTGTTTGGTTTGATTCTCCTGATATTCATTAAAAAATGGTTGTGTGTTTCATAATCTCGGCATTTTTATTTCTTGAAACAGATAATGTCAATGGGAACTGGCCTCTGTATGCCTCCAATGATGTTACCACCTGGAATGCAACGTATGCATGCACCACACATGGCTCCTTTCTCAGCCATGGGTGTTGGCATGGGAATGGGAATGAGCATGGGTGTTGGTTTTGGGATGGGAATGCTCGATGTTGGTGCTGGTTCTTCTGGTTGCCCATTGATTCAGGTGCCTCCCATTCATGGACCACAGTTTCCTTGTGCGACAATGCCGGGGCACTCCAGCTTGCCCATGATGACAGGACCTAGTCCTCAGATGTTTGGAATGCCTGGCCAAGGACTTCCAATACCTCGTCCACCACTTGTTCATGTGCCTGGAGCCACTTCTACAAAACCAGTTCCGTCAACAGTTGCATCGGGACCAATGAATGTGGAGGAAGTTCAGGATTCTGCTCTGCATCCCAGTTCAAAGAATGAAAGAGAAAACTTGAATTTACAAATGCCAAAGACAAGTCCTCAATTCTCACAAGATCAGATAGCTACTCAGGTTTTGCGATTATCCCCACAAAAGTCCTTATCCATTTTGAATTGGAATTAGCAGTGAAAGATAATGTTAACAATCTTCACTAGGAGTAATACCTATACTAATGATGTGTTTCATGCAAAGTGTTTGCTTTTTGTTCCAACTCTATCATGATACTTCATCGGTAAACTTGCCATGAAATCTGGAGTAGAAACATTAAGTTTTACTATGGAATTCTATGCATTTACAGAGATGTATGGATATGATTGTCCCTAGAGAAAATCAGTTGACTTATTTACTTTATGGGGCATCATGAGATCTATGCAAGGCAACTAGTATTTGACTTTAATTACCACTGCCAGGTGACAAAGGAAGGTCTTGAACAATCTGCAATGGTGCAAAAGCTAGAACAAACCCCACATGATAGCTGCAATTGAGTCATTGAACCAGAGCTGGTGTAGGAACTGGTGAGTGACTATAAGCAACATCATTTGCATATTAGTGTTAATTGTTTTTGTTAATATCTAGTAGATGGTAGTGATGATGTAAATAAGATTGAGCTTTTACATGCATTGCAGGCTTCTACTCACGACATTTCTAAACTTGGCATTGGAAAATCAGACCATGGTTAATAATGAGAGGTGCTGCTCCAGTGCTCCTTAACCAGTTCATCCAGACATCAAACAAATAACTGGACCATCGTTGGCAAAATGACATTCGCTTGCATTCCTGCAACAAGAGTGTGCATTCTAACGTTAAAGAAGCAGTACATTTACCTGAGGGATTATGAAGTTTAGGAAATTGGTTTTGGAACTTCCATGAGAATGTGGCTGAAGTTATGCTGCGTCCCTGTAAGGATTATTCCTCCATCAAAAATCCTTTCTGTAATCACCGTAGCAGGCACGTGCATGGACATGGCATGCATTTATGGAGCTGAAGCAACCATAGAGCTTGACCTCATGCGTGATTGATTCAACATAATCATCAAACCGGCACTATCTCTGCTCTGATGGATGAAGATTTTGAAAGAAGCTCATCATGGAAAGTTATGGCCTATTGGCATGTAGAAATTGTTTGTCTTGGAGAAACATACTGCAAATCTGTGTTGTTGTACGGGGTAAATTGTCTCATTCTCTTTTTGGAGATGAGGATTTGAACTTTGAAGTGGGCGTGGAATAGTAAGGGTGTGCTGTGCTCACATGTGTATTCATAACAGGACTGGCAAGCTTGTCCATTTTAAATACTGGATCATTCATATTTGTGAACACAAGAAGAGGATTGATTATTGAATAAACAGGAAACACGTAACATCTTATTCATGACAAAAGGTTGTATATAGTTATCTCCTGAAATTCCACTGGGTTGCGTACTTTTTTCTTGCTTTGGTCTGCTTATTTTCATCTCAGTGGGGGCTTATTTGTCCTAATCTGACACCCAAACTGGGGGTTAGGAACCGAACTTTCTCAGGGTATCTTTCCACTATATGAATAAGGACCTGTAATCATATTTTTGTGACTTCATGACAGTATTTTTACGTCAAATTAAACTCTAATTTCGTAATCTCCTTCAAGATCACCCTGAGAAATATGTTATATCTGGCAGATAACCTTCTCCTTTCATCTCTAATAGCAGGCACTTCATTGTCTCTTGTATCACATGGAACTTTGAATGCATTTGATCTCTGGAATGAAACAGGTGAACGCAAGACCCTACCTGAATCCAGCTGCTTCCTGGTTTCTTTACCAAACCCTTGTGTTTTATCATTGTTCTGATCTTGGATGCATGTCCCCATTTCCCATTAGATGCATATGTGTTAGATAAAAGAATATAATAGCTTGGATCATCTGGATTTTTCAGGAAAATTCGTCTCCCTACAAGCTCAGCAAAATCCACTCTGTTATGAACTCGACAAGCTCCAAGTAAGCTGCCTAAGATGTTGATCTCGGGTTCCATGGGCATCCTTTTTATGAATTCCCAAGCTTCATCAAGGCGTCCCGATTTACCGAGGAGGTCCACAATGCACGAGTAATGCTCCATATATGGCAGAATTCCATATTCATCTATCATGGAATTAAACAAGGCCCAGCCTTTGTCAATTAAACCTGCATGACTGCAAGCTGAAAGGAGTGCAATGAAAGTGACATTATTAGGTTGAATTCCCTTTTCCTTCATTTGATTGAAAAAGGAGAAAGCTGCCTCTCCACACCCATGAACCCCAAGCGCTGTGATGATTGTGTTATATGTTACAATATCCTTTTCTCTCATCTGATCAAAGACCTGCACTCCCTTTCCTAGGTGCCCACATTTGCAGTACATATCTAAAAGTGAATTTCCAGTAGAAACAACCGATTCGAGACCACATCTAATTACAATGTCATGAAATTCCTTACCTAGTCTCAACAACCCCATTCTGGAGCACAAGGGAAGAATACTAGCTATGGTTATAGAATTTGGTCTAAGTTTAGACTCTCCAATTCTTTGCAAGATCTTCAAAGCAGAGCCTACATCTCCGTTTAATGCATATCCCACAAGGATTGAATTCCATATTGTGATGTCCCTATCAAACATCATCTCAAAGATAGAATGAGCTTGTTTCATTGATCCGCAGTTGGAATACATATCAATCAATGCACTGCCTACGCATACATCAAAGTCAAACCCATGTCTAATGGCATAGTTGTGCATCTCCTTCCCCTTTTTCAACAGTTTGAGATTGGCATATGCAGCTAGAACGCTAGTTGCCATGACTGCGTTTGTTTTCACGGCTGAATCTCTCATTTTGTAGTAAGTGTCCAGACTTGCTTGATATTCAGCATTCTGTGTATAACCAGCAATCAAGGTACTCCATGAGACTACGTCCTTATAGCACATGTTGTTGAACGCATGGTGTGCCTCATGGGTTTGTCCACATTTGGAGTACATATCTATCAAAGCATTTGAAACATACAAATCACTCTCAAATCCGCTCCTCACAGCACAACCTTGCAAGGCCATGCCATGTAGCTGAGCTCCCAGTCTACCACAGGCGGGAAGAATAGTTGCCACAATCACCGAATCAGGCCTTAACCCTTGTAATCTCATTCTCCTGAAAAGGCACAAAGCTCCATGCCAATCCCCATGTTGCACATTTGCACACATCATCGCACTCCAAGAGACTAAATCTTTACTTGGCATTTTCTCAAAGACGTTCTTTGCTTCTTCCAAGCTACCGCATTTGGCAAACATGTCTACCAGAGCAGAGTCTGTAAAAATATTGCATTTCACCTGCCCGTGAGCCTTATTGAATTCAATAGCATCCCGAACCATTCTGCCTTCTTCAAGAGAACATATTCCAGCACAGGCCTTCAGAACTAGCGGGTACGTGTAATTATCCGGCTGTATTCCCTCTCTCAGCATCAAGTGATAGAACTCTATTGCCTCAGTAAATTGACCAACATCAACCAAACCTCTAAGAATTGAGTTCCTAGCCAAGTTATTCTTCTTGTACAGATGATTGAAGACGACCAAAGCGCCATGTAAACAATCAAAGCTAACATAAATTTTAACAAGTTCCGAGCCTAATACATCGTGGGTACGGTCTGGTCGGAAAAAACCACTGACGACGGACAGACCATGTATAATACGAACTTGAAACAGATTACTGGCTGATTTCAGGAGAAGAAACATCAGGTCGATGGAGAGGTTTGGATTTAGGTGAAAATGGAGTTGGCGGCTGATACCAATACAATGGACGTTACGCATCTTGATCTGAAGTGGGTTTGATAGGGGGATTGAGACGGGTACATTATTGAGTAGCAGTGGTGTTGGTATGGGAAAGATGGATTTTTTTATTCTAGAAAGGGTAAACATAGAATGCATTCTATTGTTTGAAATCTGACACCTGCAAACGTCTTCCTCCAGTCCTCGCCATTTCAAATAATAAAAGCTGATAACGTCATCGGTGCTTATTTTCGATTATTAAAATGTGAGAGCTGTTGAGAGCAGCTCTGCAGATTATGACCGCGACCAGCAAAAGGGACCATAAATAGACAAGTATCTAACCATAATGCGTTTCAGAATCTGTAAATAGGATAACAATTTATGAAACAAACACTTTACAAAAGAGTACATTTAAATTTCATGTCGCCAGCGGATTTCTGATTTGAATCAACAAAATGGATTCTGCAATCATGACCATTTCCTTCAATTTTATTAACATATCATGAACAACAGATTCTACCCTATACTGCATCGCAATGTTGATAACAGTCTATGCTGCCTCAAGCTTAAGCTTAGAGATGTTTTTGCTCAGCAATTCTGCACATTCATCAGTATCCACTTTCTCAGCTGTATCCTCCGCTAACTTGAGCTTTGCTGAGGTTTTGCTTGCTAATTCACCAGATTCTTGACATTTATCAGCTTTGACCAACTTATCTACTAAAGTTCCAGGGGTTTGAATATGGAGAATTTCATCTTCAACTTCCAATTCTAGCATGTTCAGCTCATCTAGGATAGATTCATCTTCAATACTCATGTGTTGAAGTGGCGTTGATTCTGCAAGAATTAAGAAGAAAGGATGGTCCAACAAAGAAATAATAACACAACTAGCCAATGCAACAGATCAGAAGGTAATGATAATCTGATCGTTTCAGTTTGACATAGAAAACCACCCAAATATTTCTCGAACACTGTCTCCAACAAAGGGGCATTTAATCAAGGGTAGTGCCATATAAACCTCATGTTGAACACTAAATGTCACAAAATACACTCACAACTATTGGATAAATAGACAAGTATTTCGAGGTGCACATCACCTTTTTTTATCTAATGGTATAAATGTACATCACATCACATGTTGTGGCATTTGATGTTCAAAATTGGGTTTATATGACATTTTCCTTCAATCAACTTGGAAAAATCTGTCAACCTCTTTCAAATGAATCCATCTTATTATTCAAATGGATCTTGAAATTCAAGACAAATACGAGATTTATCATTTGAATTCTCCCTCTAAAAAAACCTAATATACAATAAAGTCGTGGTGCCGAATCTTTGGACAAACCTATTAAAAAAAAAAAAGAAAAAGAAAGGAGTAAAGTGATTTGAATACCTAGTGCTTCTTTGATTTCCTTTTGTGACGCAACACTCTCATCAAGCTCTTGTAGACAACGTTGGACTTCTTCCACACTAGTCCCAACTTCCTTAATGGCTTGAGCTCCAATTTGTAGCGCTTCAGAGACCTAGTTGGAATGATGACAAGAAAATTCAAAAATAGTAGGAAAGAATTCTAACCGGAACTTGAATTCAAGGAGGTACAAATCACCTCCAACTTTACTAGTAAATAGCAACGAAACTGGCAAGTCACCAAATTAAAGCTGTCCTCCTAGACTAATGAACTAAAAATAAGGTGAATATTGCAGGACCTGGCATCAGTTTGTGATTCATCCAAGTAACTATAGCAAATAAGCTAATTCATAAAATAGTATCCATCAAGAACCATTAATTCCGGATGCTTGGTAGCCAAATATGGACCAACCTTCTTCATTGATTCAGCATTTGCAAGGACTTCAAGAACTTCCCCAACTCTGTTCACGAGAGAGTTGCATTTTTCTCTGCTTTCTTTAGTCAATTTTAAACACCTCACGTGTCTAAGAGCTACTTGTCTGTTTCCAGACTTCATGAAAGTGTGTGCCAATTTTCTTGACCTGCCCAAATTAACAAATGAAAAAAGAACATGCTTCACACATCAGTCGTACAATAGGCACTTCTGTTGGTGTGCTCCTCATTAACTGAACATGGCCGATACATCAAAGCAAACAACATTTAGCACAGGCATCCAGGGCCAGAACTACGTGATGGAGATATGAAATGCCATGTCACATGTTAAATAATATAATCATTTAGGTAATTTTTTTATTTCCTCAACTTCTATTTCATATTAAATATCCTGCATGAGAAAAGAAACTATAGGAGTTTGGATTTCATGGTGTTTTATGTTACTACAAGCAATAGTATCTAGCAAATGAAACTAGTAATAGGGCAAAATTTACGTTTCAGAGCGTTGATCAATCACATTAAGTTGTTGCTGAAGCTTTTCTTCTGTCCAAACCAAATGTAGTATGTCACTGTCAAGACTTGATACAGTAGGCACAGCCGCTGGCACAAGAGAAACTTTAATGCCCTGTGAATGACTTCGCGAGCATCAGGTAATAAACATAAGGATCTTATGAAAGCTAAATATATAAAGGAGCAGTTAATGTATCATTGATAAAGTTAAAAAGTTCTCACAGCAATGTTTGCAGTCAAGTAGAAAAGATGCCACATCAATGTAGATTTAAAAAATATTCATGATTTTTTTCTCCCCATATCATGGAAACAAAAAGGTTAAGATAGACTATAAGTAGCCCACCATTTTCATAATCTCAAATTTAAAATTTCAATAGACTAATTTCATTAGCAAGATTCAAAATTCACCATCAAGACAAACTGAAGCTTTACCTGCTACTTTACCAATGTTAGAAATTGGGTGATTGTAAACCACTCAATGTGATATTATAATTGGAAACATTTTCCTTTATATTAGTTTCCTAGTTGATGTTAACAACTTAATTAATTTTGTATTTGAAAACTAATTATAAATTTAAAACTATGTAGGACTTCTCTCTTATATAAACCCTTGTTGGGGTATGTGAGAGGTAGAAGTGAGAATTTGGCTTTTGAGTGAGAGTACTTTGTACGAGGAGATTTAGGTAAATTTGATTATAGGTTGTAACCAATTTACATTCGCTCATAGTAGATTATTTCTCATCTCTCGTGAACGTAGGTGATACACCGAACCACATTAAATATGTGCGTTCTTGCTTTTGAGATGATTTGCATTCGTTCGGATTGTTAATTATTTGGTATGTGCACTTTCTTTGATTGGCTTATGCTTCCATTGCGCACAACAATTTAGTATCAGAGAAAAGTTGGATTTGATACACTAGAATATATATTGTTGGGTGTTAGGACCTTGAAGAGAGTACAAGATTTATGACTTTGGAGTTGCCATCAACTTGCTATAGGAAAGAGAAAAAAAAAATTCCTTCTCTGTCACGTAAAAAAGAAAAAAAAAAAAGGAAAAGAGGAGTTTTTTTTTTTTTTTGTGTTTTGTGAGTTTACAAAGCCAAAAGAAATTTTTTATTCTTTTGGTCTCTCGATTTCCATGAAAGAAGAATTTTTTTTCTTCTTGTTTTTTCACAATCGTAGCATATATTGTGAGATTTATTGGTGTATGCAATTTCTCGCAATATCGGAATAGTTCGAAATTAGATTTTAGTTACGTTTTTTTGCAGTGGGTTCGTGGCGACAAAATCTATCTAATGATCGTATCTTATTATTGATACGGCAAACATGGGTATATCGTATGCAAAATTTGATATTGAGAAATGTAATGGTAAGAATGATTTTGGCATGAGTGCAATTAAGAGACATCTTGATACAGCAAAAGTTACATAAGGCATTGTTGGGTCCAAAAGGAAGACCACGAATATGTCAAATGAAGATTGCGAAGAGTTTGATCTGTAGGCATGTAATACAATTAGACTATGTTTCACGAAAGGGATTACGAATAGCGTCAAGCATGAGAAATTTGCAACATCGATTTGGTCTAAGTTAGAAGATAAATAAATGGCAAAGTCACTCACAAATAAGCTGTATATGAAGAAGAAGTTGTACAGGTTCCACATAAAAGAAGGTACAACTATTAAAGATGAAGATAAAGTTCTACGCCTTATTTGATCGTTTTCTACATTATATAAGCACATGGCCACTACTTTGCTTTATAGAAATGAGACTTTAAATTTTGATGATATCTCTGTTATGCTTCTTTCGAATGAGATAACAAAGATGACTCTAATTAGTATCTTCAGTCAAAGGGTCTAGATGATCAAGGGAAAAATCTTCAAAAAGAAGAACATTAACAAAAGATGAATGTGCATTTTGTCATCAAATGGAGCATTGGAAGAAGGAATGTCCAAAGATTAAGAAGATCATAAAAGATGAATGCGCATTTTGTCATCAAATGGAGCATTGGAAGAAGGACTGTCCAAAGATTAAGAAAAAGAACAATGCCAATATAAATATTGCACATTTTGAGGATGATACAGTTTATGATTATGTTTTGACTTATTCATCATTAGTATGTCAATCTGATGAGTGGATCTTGAATTCAGGTTGTACTTATCATATCTGTCCAAATAAAGATTGGTTCTCCAATTTTGAAGAGGCTGATGGTAGTTCAATTTTTATGGATAATGATAGTGCCTGTAAAATAGAGGGATGGGTACAATCAAGTTGAAGTTGCATGATGAAACTATCAAACATTTGATTGAAATAAGCTATGTGCCAGATTTGAAGAAAAATATCATCTCTATGGGTGCAGTTGAATCAAAAGGTTTCAAGGTCATCATTGAAGCAAGTGTTCTGAAGATTGTGTGAGGTGCATTGGTGATAATGAAGGGAATTAGAAAAAATAACTTATATTTTTTGCAGAGAAATACAGTTTTGGGTGGAGTTGGCACAGCTTATAGGGATCCCAAATGCGAGTCCTAACGATAATCAAAATCAATTTTGGCTAAGGGACGAAGAAATCGAAGATATGTAAGTTTTGCCGACACGGTAGCATATGTGGACCCAATTGTTACAGATGGTATAAGTGATATGTCTATCACTTATAAAGATGTTATTCACAGATGAGCGCCTCCAAGCATACGTAGAGATGAGAATATGTTGATATGATTGAGGTGGTTCTTGTCAAGGTGGAGATTGTTAGATATTGGGTGGCTCTAAACCACTCAATGTGAAATTCTAATTGGAAACAATTTCCTTTGCATTAGTTTCCTAGTTGATATTAACAACTTAGTTAATTTTGTATTTGAAAACTAATTAGAAATTAAAATTTATTTAGGACTCTCTCTTATTTAAACCCTTATTGGGCTGTATGAGAGGTAGAAGTGAAAATTTGGCTTTTGTGTGAGAGTAATTTGTGTGAGGGAATTTGGGTAAATTTGATTATAAGTTGTAACTTATTTGCATTATCTCATTATGGATTGTTTCTCATCTGTTGTGGACGTAGGTGATACGCCGAACCATGTTAAATCTGTGTGTTCTTGTGTTTGAGTTGATTTGTATTCGTTCGTATTGTTAATTACTTGGTGTGTGTACCTTTTTTTATTGGCTTCCGCTTCCGTTGCGCACAACAACCAGGAAGGACATGCTATTACGTCACACCAAGTGCTTCTCGATTCGACAATGGCTTCATTAAATCCATTTAATTTGTTAAGAATAACAATTCTGTTTGTACATGTTGAAGCACAATTTGATCCACCTGTACCTAGCAAGACATTGCCCTTCCTATGAGCACAAGTTGGGCCCATCAAGCTTGTGGGGAAGTGCAAATAGCATGCACTTTACAGGCAATTCCATGGGGTTTTGTTTTATCTCCTTAGGAGAAAGCGTCTTGCTGCTATGAAGGGGTGAGGCTTTGTATAAATCTTGGAGCAGAAGGGTGCAAATTTGATATTGGAAAATGCTTTGGTGACAAACCCATTAAACCAGCTTAATAGCCATATCTCTTTTTAGTAAATGCATCTTCATGGGAGGGAGATAATATCCACAGAAGGTACCTTGATATAATCTGTTTTACTAGAAAGGGCAAGAGCTTTCCTAATTCGAACCAAATAGTTCAAGATTGCGGAGGCTTCATCAGACCCGTTACAGATGCTCTGGAACTTCTCCATTGTGATAACACAAAAGGGTGTCCAGTGACTTTCAGATAAGAGTTTGAGAACTTCTGCCGCTCTTTCCTATAAAATAAGAAACAACCTTGTATCCATGAAGGTATTAGAGAAATTATGAGTAAAAATCACGATTGTTCTTTCCACTAGCACATTCAGAAAAAGAATTAAAAAGAAAATCTTGGACTCCAATACAGTAAAAAGGAAAACAAAAGGAGCAGCAAAATTGGTTCAATTATGTTGAGAGAGAATGGTAGAGCATACCTCCATGAGTGTTCTAAGAATAAGACGATCTTCAAAAATATCTTCTGGAGCCAATGATGATCTGGAAATACCTATCAAACGCACTACTCTTTTGAGCAATTGAGGCAGGCGCCAACCACTAGGATCCACAAGATCCTTAATTGGTAAAATGTCACCTCTATTATACATTTCAAGCTGAAAATCCAAGGACGAAAAATGAGAAAAGGCAGATTTTGATACAAATAGTTGTAACTTGTAGGTGTGCTCAAGTCGCGTAAACTGACCAGCACATGTTCAATGCACAAAGGAGTTAGCCCTCCTCTGCTGAACCAACTATTCTTCACCTGCAACAGAATTACAACAGCTGTTTGTCTACAGATGGATTAAAGAAAGAAAAGATAAGCAAACACTCGTCAATCAAAGTGAAGACCTGAGATGGTTGGATGATGAAGACACCAAGATGTCGAGCGACTTTCAAGATCAAATCTTTCCAGAAAAAGAACTTTGGTTCCCAATCTGATTTCTGCCCGCTGAAAGCCTTAAATCGAGCCGTAGAAACAGCATCATCGTCCCAATCGGGCACCTCCCGCTTTATATACTCGGAAATCGAGTAATTCATCCGCAGTAGAGCTTGGTTGAATTGAAACGGGATGTAGCAAATAACCGTCCAATTCAAAGTTGCCGCGAAGACTAGAACGCAAATAAATGATGAACGTTCGAACCGATTGGCTTTAGAGGCTTTCGGTTGATCCCTTACAACAGACGCGGAGGGCGGCTTTCTTTTTTCCTTCCGTTAAAAAGCAAATAAAAGAGGAAGGTTACCTGTTGCAAGTATTTTGTATAAGTGCGTTTCATGTAATTTTTTAAAAGAAAACTAAATAAAACAAATTTTTTAAAAATATTTTTATAATATATTTTTAGGTCTAGCTTTACATTAACTTTGAGATTAATCACTCTTTAATAAGGGAGCTCTTACAATATCTTTTTTTTTTATGTAGCTAAGGTTCAAAATTGATTCATATGATTAAATACTTATTCTTTAAATAAGTACTTATTTTTAAATTGTTTGATAGCTCTATTTCTTAAATATTTAATATTTATTTTTTAAGAATTTTTATAATAGAACTAATTAAATAAATGCTTATACTTTATAAATTATTTGATAATAATAACATAAAAAGCTCTTATTTAAAAATAGAGTGTTTATTAAATAAGCTTGACAAATTTTTATTTTTCGCTTATGATATGGGTAATTTAGGTCATTTCAATAAAAATTATTAGTTTTATATAAAAAAAATTATTTATAAATTTAATCATATTACATAATATTTTTATTGATGATGTGAATATACATATTTAATTATATTTTCTATATTATTACTTATTAAAACTAACAATTTAATTTTATTTAATTCAATATTTTTATTTCGAGAACATTAAATTTTAAAAAGTTTTAAATAGCTTATAGTATAGAAAATTAAGAACTAATTAGTTATATTTTTTATTTAATAAAATAAATAAAATTTTTAATTACAAGATTAATGAATATAAATAGGTTAATTTTGACGAGCATATAAATCAAAATTTTTTAGTTAAAATTATATTGAATTAATTGTTTCGAATAGCTTGACAAGGCTATTTTAGAAATTGTTAAAAATTTATATCTATTTCAAAAAGTATCGAAACTTTTTTTTGCTCCTCTTATTTCAAAAAAGCAAAAAAGATCTTGCTTTTTATTTAAAAAGTATTTTTTCTATTTCATAAAAAGACTTTAAAAAATAAGAAGAAAAAAGTAAGTTATTAAACACTCTAATTTTTTTAAAGCTCTATTTTAATAAGACCAATCAAAATAAATGATTTTAATAAGAGTTACCAACACTATCTAAAACTTAAGTGATATTGAATTTCAACACTTAACTAAACTTCCCATAGTAAATAAAATCATTTTTATTAGAATAAAATTATACATTATATTTTTAATATAATTAAATTATTAAGATTATTAAAAAATTAATAAAGACGGTTAAAAAATAAAATTTGGGTGTAACAACTGAAAAATAATTGTTTATAAAATTGATGTTTTAATCTTATAAATAATAAATTATGTTTTATAGGGAAAAGACTTTGTGGCTTGCCAGGATCTAATCGACCACTTCATGGGTTCCCCCGAGTAAAATTGGGTGTTAGACCTCTTCCAGTTCCCAGGCTCGTGTCATTGTCATGTGTTTACGACACGAGGGCAAGAAATGCTATTGCCACATACAAGTTATACCTAAAAAATCATCTAGCAATGAGTAGAGGTTCTTTTCTTTTTCTTTTTCTTTTTTTTTTTTTCCTTTTTTTTCTTTCTTGCCATGTAGTAATGTGTTATATTTTCTTATTCAGCCGGAATAAAAATTTGGCTACAAAGGTTGAGTTATTTTAGTACTCCCTGACCAGTACTTGTCTCTCCATACAAAGTTAGCTGTCCCAACAAATATTTGAACTTGTGCATCTTCAGTTGTTCAGGTGCGATTCAGCTAGATGTTCATGTAAGACGTATCTACCATACAATTTTATAGGGAACGGCAAAGGCAATGGAAGTTGATTTTGTTCCATCTCCGCTCAGTTATTGGAACTACTAGATAGGTGTATCTATGCATCAGTGTAAGGAGGTAAAGACACATAAGAGTTCAACACCAACGCATGAAACAATTGCACGCATGATGCTCGCTAGTAGCTAGCTACATGAAGGGAAAAAATAGATACTCAAAGCACTCTGTTTCTGCAGATTACCAGGTTCAACGGCTCACTTCCATATGTTTTCAGACATGGCCCTTGTAATTCTCTCCCTTTTTACTTCAGATGTGTTGTACCTCAAGCAATTGAAGATGGTGGAGGCTTACAGGAAGATAAAAGGAGAATAATACTAGATATAGCTAAGAGTCAATTTGATTTCAAGGGCCTCATAGATTCTGATTTGGAGAACGTTCTGTGTTTGGGGGTGATGATGGAGGCAACACAAAAATGGAAGCAAGCAACGAGGGTCTAAAACTCAGAAAGGGGATGATCTCATCAAACATTGCCGACTGTTCTCCTTTGCAAAGCATGACAAACTAACAACTTTTCTATCTTGCTATGCATTTGCTAGCATAGATCAAGAATGGAATTATGGAAAGATAGGCTAAGTCTGAAAAAGAATGTGGTACAAAAGTTTCTGATGCAAAGAAACAAAACAATTCGGAGTCAGTGAGACTAGTAAAAACTAAATTTAGTCTTCTGATGAATTCATTGTATCATTCTCTATTGTAGAAGACCATGTCACCATACAGTCTTCAAGGAGAGGCAAAATGCTCTCTGCTTCTTGCCATTCTAATAAAACAACTCATGGAATGTTAATAATAATAATAATAATTAAAAAAAATCTTACGTTGATAATAATAAAATATCAACCTGCAGTGCAAATTGACAAGCAAAAAGCAAATCAAAATTGCAGTTTAAACTGAATTACATAACAGAAAATTGTTAAAACCATAAAATTCAAAAAAAAAAAAAAATACATAAATCACCCTATCAATATGAAATGTGTTTGATATTCGTATAAAATCCTGACAAAAACAAAGAACTGACCATCACAAATTACAATTCTTACAACTATAATGAAAAAAAAAAAAAAAAAAAAAAGAGAAGAAGAACAGAAGAAGTTCAACTGTCAAATCCTCAACAAAGTAGAACATAGCGCACAATCCACACCTGCTATATACAACCACTTTTAGTTCACAGGCACTCATGAAGACACATCAATACAATGCATGTTACCGAGATTTATGACATGTAATGGAAAACAATCAATATAATGAATCATATTTACCACTTGTAACCTGATAGAGTAGTTCTTCAACTCTTGTGGCATTATTTCACATTGATATCACCTTTAGTATCTGTAGAGAGGGTCTTTGAGCTTGGAGATTTTCCAATGATTGCCTTCTTGACTTTCACAATCGAATGTTTCACCCTTGAAATTAAGTTATTTGATTGTTTTTGAGCTGACTTGGTTGTTGCTTCTAGTTTAGTCTCACCTCCATCTGTTTTCAAGTTGATGACATCTTTGGAAGACTCGAGATTTGAAGAATCAGATTTTGCAGTTTGTTCAACAAGTTCTGCCTCCCTGTTCAACTTATCTTCAACTGGTTCTTCAAGGTTCTTAGGCTCTAATTCCTTGGGAACCTCAATTGGTTCCTGAACGGTATCAATAAGATCATGCTTTCCCTCCAGATCTCTTTCTTTGGTTGTCTCACTGTCCCCTTTAATGTCATCCTCTCTCTTCTCTTCATCTGCCACTCCAACATCCTTGGAAGCTTTTCCTCCCTCTAAAGATTCTTTCACAACTTCTGCAGCAGAACTGAAATCATTCACATCAACAGAATTCTGAGCCTCAACTTCTGACACATTCTCATCGGCTACATGTTTTTCTATTTTGACCTTTCCCACTTCAACAACTGCCTCTTTTGCTAACCCCTCAATCACATCATCTCTACTTTGTTCCTTATGTGTAACATCCTCTCTGCCATTTTCTTCATCATCAGTAACTATAGCAGGAACCACATCTTTTGCATCAGATGGAGCTTCCTCTTTCCTGTGAACAACATGCTCCTCGAGATTAGTGGTTTCTTCCTCCTTCAATGACTTAGGAACATCCTCAATTTTGTCCACTGAGGTTCCTTCCCCTTTTGCAGTTACAACATCAACATCAGTGCTTTCCTCAGATTTAGGCATCCCAGGATTCCCCTCAACTTCTTCAAGAACTCCCATTAGTACTGGTTTCACCTCCATTTCTACTTCCAATTTCTTCTCAGCTTCTTTTTCGTGAACTTCAGTTTTTTCTTGTGGTTCCCCTTCCACTACTGAAGCTGCTTTCTTAACTTCTCCTTCAGTAACTTCTGTTTGTTCCTTCAGTGTCAACTCCACTTCTGAAGCTAATTTATTCTCAACCTCTCCTTCAAGAACTCCAGTTTGTTCTTGTGGTGTCTGATTCACTTCTGAAATAAGTTTCTCAACCTCTCTTTCAATAACTTCAGGTTGTTCTTGTGGCGTCATTGTCACCTTCACTCCCGAAGTTAATTGCTTCTCAACCTCTCCTTCAAGAACTTCAGTTTGTCCTTGCAGTGTCTCATCAACTTCCAAATTCAATTTCTTCTCAACCTCTTCTTCAAGAACTTCAGTATGTTCATGTGGTTCCCCATCCACTTCCAAAGTCAATATCTTCTCAACTTCACCTTCTAGAACATCAGTTTGTTCTTTTGTTTTATCCTCCATTTCCAGAGCAGGTTTCTTCTCAACTTCTCCTGGAATGCCAATTTGTTCTTGTGGTTTTCCCTCCACTTCCAGACCTGTTTTATTCTTAACATCTTCAAGAACTTCAGTTAGCTTTTGTGGTTTCTCCTCCACTTCTAAATCTGTTTTTGTGCCTTTGTCTGCTTCTTTCCCTACTTCTAATTGTTCTGCTGGTGCTGATTTTGATTTTTCTATTGTGACAGACTCTGATTCTGAGATTTGTGGTTCTTTCCCTACTACTTCAGGCTCCTTCTCAGTTGGTTCTGATTTTTCTATCATTTTTGTTTCTGATTCAGAGACTTCCAGATTTTTCCCTTCTTCAGTTTCTGATTCTTGAGTAGGAGACGCTTCCAAAAGTTCTATGAGTTCCTCTCCAGCTTCAATAGTTGATTTGAGAGTCTCAGATAAAGTTGATTGTGTTTCTATTTCCTTTTCAGCAACTTCAATTAGTGGGCTGGAAATAGATAAAACATCTGATTTCAAATTCAGAGCTTCTGTCTCTTTCAGAACATCTACCACTGGAACATTCAGGCCATGAGTATCATCCTCACCCTTTTCAGCCACAATAACTGTCGATGGATCAATGTGTTTTTCCTCTAGTTTCTCTTCTACCTGAGTCACGGGAACTTCAGCACTTGAAGACTCTGCAGTTTGGGGCTTTTGCTCTTCGTCCACTAGCGAGTTTTCCTTTAACGGAGGAACACTCTCTAGACTCACAGCATTTCCACCTTCATCTACTTTTTCCTTAACCTGATATAATGATTGGAAAAAAAAAATCAAGGAAAGACAAGGAACAGGAAAAGACACATATTTCACATGGAAGAAATAAAAAATAATAATATATAGTAGAAATTGGATTACAAGAAAGCCCCATCAATTGAAAGGAGAAGAAAACATCAGAAATGCAAACAAAAAAATGTGAGGGGGAAAAAAGTTGAAACAAGTGCATATCAATCCAAATTAAGCAAAAAACAGTTGTGAAAGAAGAGAAAAAACAACTGCCAAGCATTTTATTCAAAATGCAACTGATGAAATATGGCTTTCAAAGAAAAGTTAAGACTTTCCAATCTTTTGTTGATTGTTGTCTCTTCAATTCATTGAACCTTTATATGAGTGCAAGAGAAAAAGAATTCTGATGCATAACAGGGGACTTAAAATTCTGCGATAATTTATAGTTTTATCTCTTTAACCCGAACATGAAAAGGAATTGCTACGATTACAATAGAAATCATTAGTTGTGACGCCCTTAGATAAAATCTCAACTCTTGATTAAATGAATCACTCTTATTGAAAGAGAAAGTCATTTGCAGTCTTACTAATTAAGAAACAGAAAAGAAGATAGCTTATGGAGCTAACATCTCCTAAAGTTTCAGGAGAATGATAAAATCAGATGGTTCCACTCGCAAACACAAGGCTTTTTTTTAAATTTTTTCTTTTATAAATTTTGTCAAACATCGATGGCACAAGGAGAAATTTACTTAAAAACAATCAAAGAAACAGCAACAACAACTAATCAATCGTTACATCCAGCAGCAAAGATATTGGTCTCTTTTTTTTTTTTGGAATTAAATCTCATCCTTTTTTTGGGTGGCAGTGAGTTGTTTTCGAATTAATGGGCTAGTTCTTCTCCAACTCGGATAGTTGAGTAAGAGGCACTAGCAAATAACATCGCAGTTTACTGAACTACTATCTACTTATTTAACATAGTCAAATTAACTAATTCTTATTCACTGTTAAAAAAAAGAATTAAAAATGAAATCTTTTTCCGAGATTCCCATAAAAATAAACTAACTAATTCTAGCCAGATTCACAAGAAACAACTTCAAACCGTATCAACGTGGTTTTTCTTATGTTGAACGATCAATATCTCGTATACAAACAAAAGATAGGCGTTTCTTGAAGAAGCAAGACCGAAACTAGACAGAATCTTGTGTAATCCCTTACCAGGACTGAAAAGCTAGCGTAATAAACTTGTAAGTATAATCCAATATTAAGTTGAAAATCTTGGGAAGCATCTAGTGTTATATATATATATAAACACACAAAGCTGAAACCTCACCTCTGCATCGAAACCAAAAGATCGAAGAGAGGAAAGCTAGAAAAGAGTATTACCTCATCAGGCTTTTGGTTGGTTATAACAATCTCAGTAGCCATTCGTAAAGAGCCACAGACGCACGGAGTCTTCAAGGAAGAAGGAGAAGCCTAAACCAAGAAGAAGAA